>RPOG01002465.1:0-92517 GCA_008086565.1 Thalassoma bifasciatum
TAAAGCAAATTCCCTTTTGTGTTTCATGGCAATAGACAACAAGATCAAGAAGGCCTGATTATGATACAACAAATCAGCATCAGTCCTCCTAGATCTACCTCCCTCGTCGAGCGTCTATCAGCGATCCTCCAGGATCTACGTCCCTCGTCGAGCGTCTATCAGCGATCCTCCTGGATCTACGTCCCTCGTCGAGCGTCTACCAGCGATCCTCCAGGATCTACGTCCCTCGTTGATGCGTCTACCAGCGATCCTCCTGGATCTACGTCCCTCGTCGATGCGTCTATCAGCGATCCTCCAGGATCTACGTCCCTCGTCGAGCGTCTACCAGCGATCCTCCAGGATCTACGTCCCTCGTCGTCTCACAGGCTGAAGTCCAGACTAGTCCTATTTATACCTTTGCTTGGAATCCCCTACTGTGATGTCATCACAGTAGAACCGTCGCTGTTGGTCATTGTAGGTTTTATGATGTCATAAGCTGATTTTATTTGATTTCCTTCATGGCACCACTGCACACGTTTGAATAACAACACGTCAAAAGTNGTCTATCAGCGATCCTCCAGGATCTACGTCCCTCGTCGAGCGTCTACCAGCGATCCTCCAGGATCTACGTCCCTCGTTGATGCGTCTACCAGCGATCCTCCTGGATCTACGTCCCTCGTCGATGCGTCTATCAGCGATCCTCCAGGATCTACGTCCCTCGTCGAGCGTCTACCAGCGATCCTCCAGGATCTACGTCCCTCGTCGTCTCACAGGCTGAAGTCCAGACTAGTCCTATTTATACCTTTGCTTGGAATCCCCTACTGTGATGTCATCACAGTAGAACCGTCGCTGTTGGTCTATGTAGGTTTTATGATGTCATAAGCTGATTTTATTTGATTTCCTTCATGGCACCACTGCACACGTTTGAATAACAACACGTCAAAAGTGTCTGAAAACATTCATGAAACACATTGAGAAAGAGCCTTAAACAACTGTTCACATGACTCAACCCAGTGTGTGAACGCTGTACAATCATTGGTGGAATCAGGCTGCTCTGACCCTCTGTATTTTTAAAGGAAGTCTGCAAATTCAGCAGTTTTGACCATGAAACCATGGAAATCATTAGAGTCAAAGAGAAAAGCAAGTCAAATACTGACAAAAGAACTGCGATTGAAATAGTTTTATTTTGTCATTATTGCTGTGAATGCAGCAAGGCATTCACAGCTGAAGTTCTTCTGTGTCAAAAAACTTCTTCCGCCCACTTTTTCAAATCGCTTCTCCTTCAACAAATTTCAACCGATTTTCACCATTCAAACTTCAAAACGTTCAGCTCGTTAATTCGAAGACGCCTAAGTTGTTGCTTAATGAGCAGGTTACCATGGAGACCTGTGATCTGACACACCTGTTTATACCTACAGATCAAAACACTGATGAAGAAAGATACTCAAGTGATTGTTTCTCTGCATCACTGACCAACACACAGCACACCAGCACACCAAACATATACCCACACACAAACATGCATTACATAACTCTCAAGTCTAAAACCATTCAGTGTGCACTGGAAAATTAAAAACAGATTCAGCATTTGAAGAAATTTTNGCCACAAATTTCACTCCACATACACAAATTTGGGCTCAAAACGTAGGTAATCTTGTTCTGCTTCTGATTAAGGACACTTGACACCAAAAGGACAGAGAACAAAGCTCGCAGGTGGCTAACTGTCACAGAAAGTCATCATCTGTCCCCATCTGCTCTAATGTTAATTTTCAGGGGACTTTCTGAGAGATGAAGAAAAAGTTACACTTTTTTAACTCAAATTTCTGGTAAAACCTGTGGCTCCACAGACATGAAATTTACATCAATAGATACGTCTGAGCCTTGCGAATCTCATGGTAGTTTTGTTTTTCTGCAAGCTCTTAAGGATTTTGCGCAGCTAGAGGAGATTCACACCCTCTCCACCCCCTTGAATCCAGCTCCTCATCAACTGTCTGTCAGTTAAATCAAACAGCTGCAGCTTTAAACAGCCTAACGAGCAGGTTACCATGGAGACCTGTGATCTGACACACCTGTTTATACCATAGACTGTATAATGAGTGGACGAAACGACGTTCGGCTCAAACTGAAGCCTCCAGCAGATGCCCCGCCCCGTGGTGTCTGGCTGTAGTATAGGTCATAAGCCCCACCCCCCCATGCATTCAGGATATGAGCCGGGAAAACTTAAAAAAATTACGATACCTCGTAGAAACGTTTCTCTCATCTTTACGCTAAGGTAGTATGACGATGTCATCTGGCTGGATTGTGTTCGGGTGTTTTTCTTCTGAGAAGTTAGTTTCTCATTAGTTATTGGACGTTAAAAACCGCGATATAAGTTTCGTTTTACGATAGTTGACAGCTGCCGTTCGTGAGTAGTTTTTCCCGGGAATATAAGAAACTTCAGGAAAGAGAGCCAAAAGGAGACTCAACCTTCTGAAGAAGAAGAAATAAATATTTTTATTTCTTGTTTTTACTTGGCTCCACCGGAAATTCTCTACTGCGCAAACTCTGGCTGCACAATGGCGGCTAGAGAAACGGGGTTTTTTGGCTTCAAAATCGTAGAACGGTGACAGGCGGAGACACGCTGTCCATTCTATATACAGTCATTGGTTTATACCGACAGATCAAAACACTGATGAAGAAAGATACTCAAGTGATTGTTTCTCTGCATCACTGACCAACACAGCACACACACACATACACACACACACACATATACAAACACACACACACACACACACAAACTTTCTAGTGATATAAATTTCTTTGATTGTGATTCATCGATTTCCTTTTATTCAGATGATTCTTTAATTCATCCATCTACATTTTCATTTTGGAAATTATTTCAATCCATTCATCCTTTCAGCCAAGATTTCATGTTCATGTTCAAGAGTTCCTCAACATTTTGCATTCAGCAGTTCAGCGTAAGCTTTTTCAAGATTCATTCAACCATTTTCAGATAAATTCGGTCATTCAGCATATTCAGAATTCTGCATTAGCAGTTCAGCGCAAGCTGCTTCAGCTTCTGCATTCACAGTGCAATTTCTTCAGAAATTGCTTTTCTAGTTTGAGGAATGATGTGCTTTTCAACTGCATGAACCAGGGTCCAAATTTAGTTCTGGGTTAATAAATTTATCCCCTAAAATGTTCTTGCCTTTGGGGGAGGTACTTTCCAGAGAACAATNACACACACACACACACACACACACACACACACACACACACACACACACAGGGCTGTTTCTCTGCTGAGAAATGCAATGCTGTAAGGGCAGTGCCACAGAGGAGTTATCACCTGTTCTCCTGTTGCTCCAGAGGAAGGCTTCACCATCCATGTGGCATCAATACTCTCTATTGTGTGAGTCCAGTGCAGCTCTGTGAGAGACTCCCACAGTGTTCAGGACATCAGAGCTGCTCTCTGCTGGACCCTGGATCAGTGCACACACTCCATCTACCTCCACCTGCCACATGCTCCACTCTTTTTGTCTGGGACTGGGAGCAGTAAAGCCCTTTAAAGGTTCACTTTTTATGCACCATCATCCACAGTTTCTCTATGTTAGTACATCAAATCTGTTGAAACAAACTAATATTTTATCATCTTTATACTTGATTCATTAGAGAGCACCAGGAATTCTCTAAACATTGCCAACACTGTGCATACATGAATAACTGGTTTATCTTCTGTAAAAGTTTCATTCCTGAAAGCTGTCTATTAAACTCTGAACTTGTCTCTGTCTGTTCCTGAACACATCAATCACATTGATCTTGCTGTTTGCTGAAAGAGACTTTGAGGATTTTCTACATGATCCTGAAAAAGTCTTATCTCTATAAATATGCCTGGTTGTTATCTACAACTTAAAATGAAAATATCAGCACTTGTAGAGGTTATTTCTTAATGCTAATTCCTAGATCCTGATCAGGTGAGATTGGAGCAGAGAGATCTGTGTTTTCCTCTGCTAAACACGATTTCTATGATTTATTTAGCTGTAATGGTGGAAGCAGGAGCTGGACTGTCAGACAGAAAAAGGACAGAAGAGCAGAAGAAAGCTAAACAGGAGGTTGATAGGACAGGAGCTAAAGGCTAAAACACAGGCTGAAGGCTGAAACAGGAGATAATCTGAAACTTCAAATGTTCATGTTTTTTTCTGAAAAGTCCATGAGTTTATGAACTCACTATTTTTTCCCCTCAAATTTATTAATTCTGTAAATTTTTCTTTGTGTAATGTAATAACACTCAAGATTTAATAACTGGTTGATGATATCACAAAAGGGCTGAGCTTGAAATGTGGAAAAACAAGATAAAAATATAATGAAACTGAAATGTAGTAAGTGACCAATAGAGTGATATAGATTTATTGTCTCTGAGGGGAAACTGGTGTTCACAGACTGACAGAGACACATAAAGACATCAATCATATCTCAAACATCAGACAAACACACAGGTACATTTTATCGACAGACAAAAAGAAACATACGTTAAAGATGGCAGACATGGTGGTATATAGGAGATAAGAGTGAAATGTTAGGTCTGATGTTAAACGTGGCTCTGACCGCAGGGAGGAGACATTTCTTGAGACAAGCTCGTCTGAATTCATGTGATTTTAATGTAACGAGTCATTACATTTTGGGCATAAAAGATATTTGGGCTCAGTGTCTGTTACATTACTGACCAGTTATTACATTTTTCAGGCTTTTTCCAAAAACAGGTTTGACCCTAGACCAGGACCGTCTGCTTACAACAGGTCAGGTTACTTCTTTTTTTTCTGATTTATTAGGAAAACTCAGCCAAGTTGCAAGACTTAAAACTCACATCTAAAATAGAAAACTTCCGCATCATTTAGTTCTATGTGTCTATAAACCTATGTGTGTTGTTGTGGCAGCATCTCCATCCAGAGGTAAATGAACAGGAGAATGTGCACAGGGAAGTAGATTCAATCAAAGGTTGGGGGGCATTAGCATTTGAGCATTTGAGCATGAAGAGCTCTTCATGTGAACAAAGATGACAATGAAGGAGGAAAGGAAAGTTTCTATTTTTAAGCTGCAGTCACATGTGAACCACAAAGCTGCAGGAGTGAGTCCATGTGAAACCGGAAAGTTTGAGCATCCTGCACTCAGAGCTGGGCTCGGTCACTCTCTGTTTCTGTTGTTCAGGACTCTTACAGTCTTTGGATGAACAGGAGCAGACTTTCTCCTGGAAAGTGACTTCTTTCATGAACATGGGGCATTCAGGTGGTCTTGGCTCCTGTTTAAAACTTTCTGTCCTATTTAAAACCAGTTGAATGAGTGGGAACGTTATGCTGAGTATTGTTTGAGGAGATGTTTCCTCAACAAGTGTAGAGAAGACTTTACATAAGAGTCCATCCATACATCAACTCTACAGTTTTTTCTTTTGAGCATGTTCTTAGACTGTGGGAGGAAGCTGGAGCAGCACTCATACCTGTGAAAAACACAAAGTCCACACAGAAAAGGCTCCTCTACTTTGAATGACCAACCAGGAAAAGGAAAGAAAGTTAACCCAAGTTCTCTTTCACTGCAACCTTCTGTGTGGGTGTAAAGCTGAACACAGCATGGTACCAGACCCTCATGATGAGCGTTATTGAACTGTATTGTCCTGCAGAAAGTCATGTAATGCTCTAAAAATGAGCAGGAGAGAAAATGACAAATGAAAGAGAGTCAGAGCATTTACAGAGAGTTTACAGAAACAGGTATTTCCTCCAGAGAAATGAAGTCAAAGAAAGTTTTCAGTGAGCTCAGTGAGGAGAGTTTCCTTCAGCATCCAAAGACAACCAGAAACTCTGACAGGAAGAGGTCTGGTAGAGAAAAAAACAAAACTAGAACCAGAAGACAAGTTTGTGAGGGTCAACAGCCTCAAGCTTCACAGCTTTAAAGAGGTGGTAGAGTCACAGTCTCAGTTTGATGTACTGTGAAGAGAAGACTTTGAGATGCATCAGTCACTAACGGCTGGCACACACAACACAATTCTTCAAATCTTCACAGATTTAGACACCACACATTTTGCGTTAACAAAAGACAGCTAGCGTTCATTTTTCTCTTCTGATCTTGTAGTGTGTGGTTGCACTTCAGAGCAGACACACACTGACTGATTCTTCTGCAGAGAATCTGGTTCCTCACGCTCAACATGGGAAATCTTGTTTGGTAAAATGTGACTGCGGTGTAAATAAAAGTGACAAAAGTGTGTGACAAAAGCATGAAACTGAACCAGACTGATTATCAAACAGCTGTTATAACAGTCAAAGATGGCAGTTATGATTCTGCTCTGAGGCTGTTAGTGATTATTCACTGGGTTCATCCGTTTACAGCAGCAATTTCAGTCCAACTCTTCTATTCGTCAGGTGTTCGTCTAGTTGTGATTCATTCTGTTGTTGGTTGAAAGTGTTCATAGTAAAACACAGTGAGTCTGGAGGAGTGTTGGAGTGGCTGCAGCAGGAAGCAGAGGAGGACAGGGAGGTCTGGGAATTCCTGCCCTCTCTACCTCTCTATCACTCTGTTCTGCTTCAGCGGCCGCTGCATCTGGCCAGACGATGAAGTGCTTTCACCACAAAATGAAGTCTTAATAAAACGGTGCAGCTAACAGCTGGTTATGGTATCGAGGAAAATCAGAAAGGGCCTCTTTGTGTTGGCAGCAAGCTACAAGATAAAGAGTCCCTTGAGAAAGAGCAGTGGGAAGGAGCCAATGGGAGCTGCTGGAATGCCTCCTCCTGAGGCCTGATATCTTTCCATCATCCACAACAAAAACTTTCATCCTCACCGTGACTCAGAGCTGTGTCACCTTTAGACCTAACAGGAAGAACACAAATGGATCCAGTTTGGAAAAGTGTTTTCAGTGTGGAGCTAAGACCTCAGTGGTGTCAGAGATTTGTCCTTTCATTCCTGCAAGTTCTAATCAGGGGTTTCACTCTGTCACATTTAGGTCACTTAAACCTCTTTTCCTCTCCAAACACTTCCACACATTTTATCTTTTCAAGATTGTCTCATTTCTTCTGGAACCACAATGTTAGGAAAAGAAACAAGTTCATACCATTAATCCTGTCATCTTCTCATCTACACGGTTACCAAAGACCAAAGATAAATCTACTCAGAAGAACCCAGTAAGGCCCCGTTTACAAAACAACAGTTTTAGGGTGAAATGCAAAAGTATTGCTGTGTTTCAGCCTTCCATTTATGTGCAAACAATGTTTCAGCCGACCTAAAATGCAAACTTTTGAAAACATAATCCAGAGTGGAATTTTTCTGAAACACCCTTTCCACGGTTGCTGTGTAAATGGCAAGCTGGCATTTTCTGTGGAAAGGCTGACATCATGCTCAGCCCATTTAAACTTCACTGTGCCATGCATAAACTGAACAACAATGGTGATGTACCGTTTCATTTTTCTGCTGCTGCTGAATCTGCTAACTGCCTTCCAACAAAATGTGCATCTATAGCACTATTTCTACAATCAGTAAAGAAGTTTTTGATAAACTCCAGGTGATCAGCTCACCTCTTCTTCAGCCTCCAAACCGTTGTCATGTATATCGCCATCTACAGGCCTGAAATGCACACTAAAGTGTTCTCAGTCCCTCACCATTGCCGGGAAGATGCCGACATTTTTCACTGCCTTTTTTGCGTTTTCAGGTAAAATGGTTGTAAAAGGTTGTCGTACCAATGGGGCCTAGGATCAGATAACAAAAGATTAGGAAAGAATCTTTAGTTAGACCTAAAGCATGGGGATTCACAGAGTCAGAGCAGCAATACAAGCAGGTGTATAGTTAAAAATGTCCGAGAGTATATAACTAGAATGGAAAATATGCCCAGTTTGGCCAGAACTCTCCAGTCAGCCTCCACCTCCACAGGTTCCAGGACTGAGATGGATTTCTTCACCAGTTTGTTCAATTTCACTTTCATGTACCTCATCCACCCTCAGAAAGGTGAAATCCCTCCAATGTGGCGTTCCAGTGTTAGCTCTGTTAGCTATGTCTCTGTGAATGGCATGATGCTACTCCGTCCTCTGCTTTTCTCCCTGATGCTGCGTTAGCGCTGTTAGCTGGTTCATCTTATTGGAGATAGATCCTACACTGTCCATAATGAAGGGTGGAAGCACAGGTTGATGTTGTCTCTCCTTAGCAGCACATGGTCCTTACCTCCTTTTCCTCAGCTCACAGAGAACATTGGACCTAGCACTGGTTAGCACTGACATGCTGCAGGCTACTAACAGCTGAAATCTTGTGTGCACACAACGTGGCCACGGCACTTATGAAAGATCGCAGGAGACAGGAAAAAGAGTCCAAACAAATCTGCAGATGTAACCATTTTTGTGTCCATGGCCAACAAATAAGACATAAAAAGTAATGACGGCTATAAATACAGGACAAGACCAGGACCAGCCCAACAGCAGCCAGCCAACCTCTAATGAAGTTGAGCGTTGTGTAAAACATAAAAACAAACAGAATGCAATAATTTTCCAATCCTATTTAACCTTTATACAATTCAATGCTCTACAAAGACAAGATATTTATTGTAAAAAGAATTTTCTTTTTTTATTGGCAAATATTCACTAAGTTTGAGTTTAATTTCTGTAAAACATTCTTAAAAAGCTGGGACAGGATGAACAAAAGTCTGGTAAAGTTGCTGATGCTGAAAAACATCTGTTTGGATCATTCCACAGGTGAACAGGTTGATTTAAACAGGTGAGTGTCATGATTGGGTATAAAAGGAGCATCCCCAAAAGGCTCAGTCCTTCACAAGCAAAGATGGAGCCAGGTTCACCACTTTGTCAACAACTGCGTGAGCAAATAGTCCAACAGTTTAAGAACAATGTTTCTCAACTTTGTCCAACTGCAGGAATTGATGGATTTCATCATCTACAGTCCATAATATCATCAAAAGATTCAGAGAATCTGGAGAAATCTCTGCACGTAAGCAGCAAGGCCCAAAACCAACATTGAATGTCCGTGACCTTTGACCCCTCAGAAGGCGCTGCATTAAAAACCCACATCATTGTGTAAAGGATATTAGCACGTGGGCTCAGGAACACTTCAGAAAACCATTGTCAGTTAACACAGTTCATCACTACATCTACAAGTGACAGGAGCAACATCTGCTGCCATCCAAGACACTTTGTCTTTTTCAGGGACGTCCATGATTATTTCAGCAAGACAATGAAACCAAGACACATTCTGCTCCTGTTACAACAGTGTGGCTCTGTAGTAGAAGAGTGCGGGTACTAAGCTGGCCTGCCTGCAGTCCAGACCTGTCCCCCATTGAAAATGTGTGACTCATTATGGAGCACAAAATACAGCAACAGAGACCCCAGAATGTTGATTTAATTATTTAAGCAACTTAAAAATAAGAACTAAAGATGACAGTGATGGTTGCCCTGAGCTTTTACAAACTGAGATTTCTTAACTGCAGGTTGGGACTTCTGTGAGTTCCCCTCTGATATCTAAACTGGGTGAGTGTCTAAGACCTGGGGGAGGTCTCTGACATGAAAATAAAGTAAAGGCTCCAGAGACATACATGAGACGTCAAAAGCAAAAAAAAGTGAAAGTTCATCAAATGTGCTGAACTACTCCGTCTGCATTAAAGATGAATCTAGTTTCTAGTTTAATGCAGAAGGACGTGCATATGTTTGATTTGAGCGTGTCAGTATGAAGGAGGGATCAGGTGGGAGAGGAAGAAGCGTGTTGATATTTTTAGACAGCCCACAGAGCCGTGCAGGCTCAGAACAAAGCTGCTATTGTTCCTGCGTCCGAAGACCCGCCGGCCCACTGAGGGATGCCATTGTTTTATCATGTAACGCTACCAGTGATCTGCTCAATGATAGCACCCAGCCAGCTACAGAAGGAGTTTATCACAGAGCTATTAGGTCACCTCAGCTAAGTGCAGCTCTGTGCTCTGATTGGGAGCAAATGGAAAGTAAAAACCAGCAGTATCTTTCTGAACAAGACAGCACTCAGCAGAGAAGTACTCACATCAGCTGAAACCTTTTTTACGACTCAGTCAGAAGAATTGTTCAGCTCTAACTACAAGCTTTATCAAAAGGGAAGTTTGAAGCCTACTCTGTAAGAAGGGAGAGTTTCTGCCTCCTGGACCCTGACTGGTAGATGATTCCAAAGAATGGAGCCTGATAACTGAAGGCTCCACCTCCCAGACTACTTTTGGGGACTGTACATTAAGCAGGCTCGGGGCTGTACTGAGGTAGAGCTGTGATGCTAATGCTGTTCAGGTCTGTCTGCCTTTAACTTCATATTCCAATAATTCTGTTAGAAAATTGCCTGTCTCTATTAATGATGTGAGGTCCTGGATGGCTGCAAGCTTTTTAATACTTAAATGAAAAAAAATTGGGAAATGATGTTTGGATGTGGTCCAGCAGATTTTCCAGATGGTTTTCTGGGTCCCCTCACGCCAAATATGGGGTCTTCTGGAAAGAATCTTGGTTCTATATTTGATGACAGGCTGAACTTTGATTGGCAGATTGCCTCAGTGGTCCAAAAACATTTTTTCATTTGAGACTTTTATCAAAAATAAAGGGGAACCTGCCACACAGAGACCTTGGTACTGTAAACCATACTTTATTATGACACTGCTGGATCACTGCAAATCACTGTTTTTTGGTCTGATCCATTCATTCTTGCAGCACCTGGTATGAAATGCAGCGGCATGTCTCGTCACTGGCAAACTCAAGCAGGACCACAAATCCCATGACCGTTTTTTAGAACAGATTTAAAAATTTTGCTATTTGTTTTCAAAGCTCTTTAAGGCCTAGCCCCAAGTACGTGACTGAAACTGAGGTTCAAAACTAAAAGTTCCATCCTTTGTAGCAGCTGCCCCTAAACTCTGGAATATCCTGCCCTGATATATCAGCTCTGCATGAGAGTGGTGTGATACACTGCAAATTTTGGTACCAACCTGATACCAAGTAAATGAAAGGCCAATATCACTGACACCAACACTGATATCAACATTTTAACAAGAAACAAGAAGTGTGTCAAAATGAATCAAGAATAAAACACAACCATTAAAATTGATGTTTCTGTTCATGAATGAAAGTGAATGACCAATATTTCAATCAGAAAATAACCATATGCTCTTAATTTTTTTCTACTTTGTTTTTCTTTGACAGTAAATATTGATATTTGTGGATAACAGCAATTATTGTACTTAAGTGTTAAATATGTCATTGTGATCAAATAGCTTGTACATACTGGCAGATTTACAGATACAGTCCACTACAGAAACATTCAAGTATTAAGGAAATCAACAGTTTACGCATCAGTTAGGGCAGCAGTGGCTAATAACAACAGCTTACACTGGGTGGTCCAATAAATTTGTCAATCACTGTATATATAACATTTAAATCTTTATGTTGTTACATGAATCAGTTTCATTCATTCAATCAATTCAAATTTTTTCAACTGGCTGAATATTCAAAAGCTATGATCATCATTATAGTCCATACTAAATTAGTTTACCAAAGTTACTACGACGATGACCAATTCTACTCTTAAACATAACATGAGCTCAAGGTGGAAGTGACCAAATCTTACTTTCACTTCAGCTACCTGGATGTTGATGGTCGTGCTGAAAGGACTTTTCTAGTGACGACTTTCTCTGAGCCTGGGCTCTGGTTGTATTTTGAGGACCCCCCCCCCTCCCCTCCTGTTTACCTTTGTGCAGCTCTTGTTGAGAGGGGTTCGTCTGCAGGCTTGTAGCAGAGAGGCAGATCCCCTATGATGACAGATCCTGTATCACCAATGGTCTACACAGTCTGCAGCTGGTTACTATTGGTCCTCCTGCTCCTCTCTGCCATCGTGGAGCAAGCAGTACATGCCTGAATGACACAACTCAGCAGCAACAGTAGTGATCTCATCAAGCAAATATTGATCAATACTGATACCAATGGTATCAATATATTTGATAGACCTGCCCACCACTACTGTGGGATCAATTGAGGTTTATAAATCTTTTCTTAAGACAAATCTCATCTTCCTGGCTTTTAAACAAGGCTAAGTGGACAACTGGTGAAATTTTGATACTTTCATTTATTTTATTATATATTTTTATGTATATTAGCATGGCATCTTCTACATTGTTTTTTCTTTTTTTTTTTTTTTCTGGTGCTGTTCCTGACCTGTACAGCACTCTGGTCAACACCACTTGTTTTAAACATGCTCCATAAATAAAGTTTGAGTTACGTTGGGTAATATGAGCTCTTTCAGATAGGATGGTTCAACACTATAAAGAACTTTGTAGTTTTGTACAGTGAGTGAAACCATTTTCCAATCTCTGTTCATACACTGAATAAAGACTTCTGGGAATTTTCAGACGTCAGTTTTCAGGGGAGCTTGAACACTGGAGAGGAATATTTTACAAGTGCTTCTAGTCATTTCTTCTCTAAGGGCTCTCTGCTTCATTGGTTGGATGTTTTTTTTGGGACCAAGACCTTAAAGCTGCTGAAACATTTACATACAGCTGGGTGAAGTTTCAAGATCTTTACTCAAACCACAAAGTATGATCTAAAGGAAAAAAAAAGGCTTGATCACTGAGCAACACTGAGGAAGAGAAGGGAAAACTGCATGTGAAAAAACCCCTGAAGTGAAGCTTTTCCCATTCAACAAGCTCCATGTCTTAAAGCAGTATCCAAACTGGTACCATGTTTTAAATACACTGCATCAAACCCAAGCAGACACACAGAAAACAAACCTCTCTGAGTATCATTTAAACCCCAAAGTCTACATTTTATTTTCAATGTTCAAAATTAAAAATTCACAGTATTATCTCCACAACAGTTACCTGCAAGAGATGATGAATTTTAAGAAAGCACCAAACATTTCTGCCTTAAAAATGAAGAACATGATTCCAAATTATTTTTGTACAACAGCGTATGAACTCAGACGCACAAAAAAGAAACAGTCAGGTCACACCAAACAGATCACAACACTGTCCAAACTTTAAATACATTAAGAATACCAGAGGTCATTGTTTAAANAGGGGTTCCCCTCCTTTGCCAATGGAGGTTACCCTTTGTTTTCCTGTAGAGTAGTTAGCGCAAGGGGTCTTTTTGCTCCACTCTCACTGTCATTACGGGAAGAAGGGGGTGGTTTTTGGCCTCTTGTAGGCAGTGTGTGACCTGTGATCTCTAGGATAATCCTTTGACACTGTTGAGAAATTAATCTAGGGTTATCCTGCTAAGGCGTTCCTTCTCTTAGGAGCAGGGCTCACAGGCCATATACTGGTAGAAAGTTCTGGGTAAAAGAAAATGATTGATGACACATGTTGTAATTTCATTCCTGACAAAACAGGCACTGATGATGATATTTACAAAGCATTGCAGAACCTCACTGAGTTACAACAGTATGTTAAAGATCTCACTCCTGGTGCTGAACGCTCTCCCAGCTGGATAGACTGGCTGTGGACTGGCACCTGGTGGCAAGTAATGATTGAAAACTCTGATACCTGTGATCACTGTATTGGTTGTCATCTGTGTGTTTCTTGCTTGTCTGGGACCGTGTGTAAAAACCATGGTTTCTGGAGCTGTGAACCTTGCATTTGTGCAACACCAACTGGTGGTTGCAAGTTATCAAACTGTGCCGGGTGAAGAGTCTTGGGTGTGAGATTAATCTGTGGTTTTTGTTATTCCTCTCAGCTGTTAATGACGTGTATGTTGAAATTGTATTTACAAATGACATACTACTGATGTAAAATGCTGTAGAATGATAAAAAGGAGGGAAATGTTAGAGTGATGCTGTACTGCCGTGCTTGTAATCTATGTTATCATTCTGACGTCAAGGACAGACTGCTCATGCAGAAAGTAGGTATCAGCTGTTTACAGAATGTGGTTAGATGATGTCCATTCAAATATGTTCTGCCTGTGAACTTCTGGTTTGTACATGACTAATGACTATACGATCACGCCCATATGATGATTTCTCTGTGAATAAAGAGCTGAACAACGGGGAAGTCTGCGAAGCTGATGGGAGTCAGGGTGCTGGATGCACCTCTGATCAGACTTCCCTTTTGCAAATGCATTAACTAAGAATCTGTGCCTTGGAGCTTCTTACGACACCCACAGCAGCTGATAGCCAGTTGGGTGCTTAGACCCAACAAGTTTCAAGATCTTTACTCAAACCACAAAGTATGATCTAAAAGAAAAAAAAGGCTTGATCACTGAGCAACACTGAGGAAGAGAAGGGAAAACTGCATGTGAAAAAACCCCTGAAGTGAAGCTTTTCCCATTCGACAGGCTTCATGTCCTAAAGCAGTATCCAAACTGGTACCATGTTTTAAATACACTGCATCAAACCCAAGCAGACACACAGTAAACAAACCTCTCTGAGTATCATTTAAACCCCAAAGTCTACATTTTATTTTCAATGTTCAAAATTAAAAATTCACAGTATTATCTCCACAACAGTTACCTGCAAGAGATGATGAATTTTAAGAAAGCACCAAACATTTCTGCCTTAAAAATGAAGAACATGATTCCAAATTATTTTTGTACAACAGCGTATGAACTCAGACGCACAAAAAAGAAACAGTCAGGTCACACCAAACAGATCACAACACTGTCCAAACTTTAAATACATTAAGAATACCAGAGGTCATTGTTTAAATAAATTCTACAAAAATATCTGTTGTACATGTAACATATTTACACCGACTGTAGCGTCTACTGATTGTGTGGAAGTGTTATCCAGAACAGATCTGATCAGTCAGGATTTCAAATGTTTGACACGTAGAGGGAAACAGAAAATAAACCTTTTTAATGTGGAATATGGCAGAGGAGTATCAGTCAGAGAATCATTGAGATCCAAAACCATCTACAGCTTCCTCATGTCAGTCTGAGAAACAGGTTTTAATACATTGAGAGAAGCTCTTTCAGCCCCCCCCCCCAGGGTTTTGGTTCCATGTGTGGGTCTAAATGAAGCAGTGTCCCCCAAAAGCCTCAGTGTTAGTCTGAGAGTCTGACAGCCTGACAGAGAGGATCTACAGAGAGAAGACAGCGCTGTGAGGAGTTTCCATGTTGTGCTGGTGACTTCTGCACCATTCTGTAGTGTTTGTCGGGGTGGACTTCATTTCCCATGAGCACTTTCACTCACTGAAGTCACAAAGTGTCCCCTATCATAGTGTACAAAATGAGATCTTTCTTTGCTTTGATGACTTTACAGAGGATGCAGAGTGATGAGGTTGTTTTGATTTTTAACTATAACGTGTCAGGACATAAAATGGTTTATTAGCATAGTTAGCTTACAGAAAGTAAACAGATGCACCACTTTAATGTTTCAGTCAAAGCCTCACGGTCAAGCTCTTTAGTCCTCATCTTTTCGCTGATTCTGCTCCAGAGAAGGTCAAAGACACTGTCAGATGAAAAGTATCTAAAGAGTAAATTTCTGCAAACTTCAGCAGCAGCACATTGATCAGAGATGCTTCAGGGTGAGGGACAAATCCACATGATGCCTCAAATCTGACCTGACGTGTCACGTGGTTAGAGCTGAACAATTCTTCTTACTGACCTGCTGGAAAAAGTCTGAAGAAATCACCTGAAGGCTGAAAACCTCTTTTCACTCTTCATGTCACGTAGAGGTATCAGTGTAAGAGTGAGACAGGTTCAACTTCAGATAAAAACTCCTCAAAGCAACTTCTCTTTTCACAAGTATGGAAGCCCATTTAGTCAGTCAATTAAAAAAAAAAAAACTGGCTTTCTGGAGCTTTTTCCCCCATTGAGTTGAAATTTTAGGATGAAAATAAAAATTATGAGAAAAAAAGTCTAAATTACAAGATTATAGAAAGAAAGACACCTTACCAAGCAGTAGCTTTACTTTGGAGTGAGCTCTAGCTGCTGTTTAATGTTTTAGAGAAATGGATTGTGGGTAAACTGATTCCCATGAGATAGTGATGAGTTAACATATCCTTTGAAGAAATTGAAGGAAGAAGCTGGAGAGTGAGATGATTCAGGAACTATAATTCCAGCTGGAGCACATGAATCTCACACTTTAACTTTTCTCAACTTATGACAAATTATCAAATGATAACTTGAGTTTCTCCTACTTTTTACTTTTTGTCTCCAAACTTTCACTTTTATCTCATGATTTGGACTTTTTAACTCATAGCTTCAACGTTAACTCAGAACTTCTACTTTTTATCCACAAATTATAACTTTAACTGAGAATTTTGACTTTTGTCTCATTGTTTCAACTTTTTATCACAAAGTTTTAACTTTCTATCTCATAATTTTGACTTTTTATCTCAAATTTTTACATTTTAATCTCATACTTGTGACCTTATCATCTCAAGATAATTTTTCATCCCACAATTTCAACTCATTTCACATTTGTGACATTTTAGCTCATTTGGATCACCAAATTTAGACTTCTTTTCTCAAATGGAAGAATTTTAACTCAAAATTATTATTTTTTTCTTTCCTAAAAAGCTTTATCTCCCCATCTCAAAATTTCAACCTTCTGTTTCAAAATTTCATTTGGGGCAAAAACAAATCTCACAAAAAGCCAGTTTTTCATTTTAATTTTTGAACTGACAGACATGAGCTTCCATACACAAGCCACTGCTCTGCAGACAAAAACAAATCCTCTCGTAAGAGCTGAGCTGATGCTGTTCCACTGCCTTGTTTTTAGAGTTTGTGTTGTTTCAGAAAGAGACTCCAACCCAAACTGGTGAATTTGACCTGAAAGATGAACTTAGAGCCTGTTCAGCAGATGAAACAATCTACAGGAGAAGTGCCAAACATTTGTACATCAAACTTAAAAACAGGTTTAAGAAAGTTGATTTCTACCTCCCACAGTGTCAGTCCAAGCACCCTAAAAATATTCAAGAAGCTCAGAGATGATCTTTGATACTCATCAGTGGGAAGACATTTGAAGCATGGCCACTGTACTGAACCGACCCTGTGTTTCCCTGCAGGGCCCAGCAGCCCACTGGGTGTGGAAATAAGTCACAGAACAAATCATGAAGATCAAAAAGTTTATAATCCAATCATATGAAACTTACTGTTAAATCGTCTAAACAAACTGTGAGGTGAGAGGTATTAAAATATGGTTTTGATGCAGTTTGAATGATTCTCTCTGCAGTGAACTGAGGTCTTACTTCATCACACAGTCTGCTCACAGGATCTGAATCTACTTTGTGTCCTGGAGCAGCTGTCTGAAAACCAAAGACGGTTGAAATAGAGAAGCTTTGAGTCTGGATGAACAGAGAAGTGAATCAGGAGCCCAGCGGACCTGTGGACCGTTCCTGCAGACAGGGAGCTGAGTTATTGCATAGTCTATGTGAACCACAGCAGAGAGTTTGCACCCACTCTCCTCTCCTCCCCTTCACACGTTGTCAAACTTGTGTTTTAAATAGTCTTTCATAACCTTGGCGATGGGTAGATCCTCCAGGAACTTCAAGCTCTGAAGGCCGATGCAGTGGCGGATTTTTATTCGACACAGGTCTTGGAGAGTTCGAGGTTGTCCTGGAGGAAAAACAGAGAAGGAGCACGTCACTGCGGGGTGATACGCTCAACATTGGGCTGTTTTATCAGTCAGCTCATTGGGCATCAGCAGGCGTGTGTGTGAGAGACAATTTGTGTTATGGTTGTGAGACAGGGCTGGGCAATTAATTGCAAATTACACTGAATCGCAATATGACCTGTTGCAATTTCCTAATCACAGACACTGTAATATTTCTATGACCTGTGTCAGAAAAGATGATAAACCTATCAGTAGGTGTTTTACGCTCTACACCAGTGTTACTCAACCATTGAGCCAGATTGCTGAAACTTACCCATGCAAGACAAACAATCTAGGTGGTGAAAAACGGCAAAAATGACCAGAGGCAGCAATAAAAATATATTTAAGGTGGCAAAAATGTGGTCAAGAAGCAACAAAAATTGGGAAAGAAATTGGGACAATTAATTGCAAAATGGTGAGAAAGCAGCAAAACGTTTGAAAAGTCACTAACAAGGGCAAAAATGGCAGTGTGTGCTTAAAAGTGAACATGCTTTTCAGATGCCTGACATTTTTGTTCAAAATCCTCAGAAAAACTGAATTCTTATCATTGTCCCCAAGCCATAATCATCAACATTTCAATAAAAAAAGCTTTTTCATCCAAAACAAGAATGAAAAAAGATCATCCATTCAATATAGTAAGTGATACCAAATGTGCTGTTTAATCAAAAAAGCTTTCTTTTCAAAAGTGATCTATTTGTAGTTTTATCTGTAGGATTTGGTGCTCTTTTTAATAAGATTAATTTATTGACTGTTTGTTCAATAACAAATATAGGGAACCTTCAAATAACGTTAATAATGGCACATAAATTGCAATTGTAATGCAAAGAAAAGTAATAACACCTGAGTAATTTTTGCAAATCTTTCAGTTCTAGTCTTGAAGACCCACAGCTGGAGCTGAACATCAGACCATTCCTGCTAATGTCACATCAGACCAATGTCTGTATCCACTGACACTAAAGGCTGGGATAAAGGGATTGTATCAGAAGTGAAAAGCTATCAGGACACTTCAAGTACAGACCTATGTGATATGCAACTAAAATCAAAGGCAACAGCTGACAGCTGGACATGACTTCAAATCATGGCAAGGTCTGAAAGTAAAGCAATCGCTTCTGTCTGTTATGAAGATTAAAAAAAAACATAAAACTGATTGGTGTCTTTTGGAGGAACGTTACCATTTATGTCTAAAAATACTTAATGTCCTCCATGAAAACTCTACCTGATAGATTTCAAACATCTTTCCAAACCCAGTTCTCAAAACCTCTCACATTTATGTTATCAGCTTTATGCAAACAGTCTGGAGGAAATCACGCCGTTTCCAGGAAGTGACATGTGTGAATGTTATCAGCCTGACGCAGGTAGAGAAACCACAGGAACAACCAGGAGCTGAGACAGGTGATAATTATCACAGGAAAACCCCAGGACAGGTGAGTATGTCAGAGCACTCCATGACCTTTGATAAAGATCTTTATCACAGGCCTGAAACGTTACTGTCTTCACTGCATCGTGCAGGGGGAAAATCTGTATCTTCATTTAAGTGAACCAAGGGGAGATCAGACTCCTCTGCTTTAACAATCCACTCAGTCCACATGATCTTCACACAGTACTTCCTCCAGTTTCAGTCGTCTCCCTGCACGGCTAATTACTTCCACTGACTTCACTCAGCGAGCGAGCAGCGTACTCAGAGAATGTGCGAGGTCCTGTTTCAGTGTGTGAGATGAGAAAAAGCCACAGGGAGTAAGTGTGACGTGTGCAGCTGTTGAAAAGAGCTGGGTGCCTGTCATTCTGTGTGGGAGCAGCCTTTCATGACACATGAGTTAATCCAGGAGCAGAGGTGTAATCAATAAGCCACAGATATGTGATCTGTCTGAAGGTTTGGACTCTCTGAAAGGGCTTGTCAGAATCAGAGAACAGCTCTTTGATATCTTTGATATCAAAAGTGAGGGGGCTGGAGGAATGCAGCCATTGTTCCCTGTAAATCAGAATGCTCCAGGTAATGTGTTCTCCTCTTCCTCCTACCTGGGATTGTTCTGGGGCTGAACACTGCTCATTATGACCTCCTCTTGGCAGGCCGCCCTCTTTCTCTTTAAACATTACTCACATTTTTTCTGCTCTCAACTTACAACAAAACCTTTGTCAGTTTTTCTATTATTATTATTTCTATTAAAGTTGGAATCTACCTCGACACTCCACTCTCAAGCGCAGATTTATTTACATGGTTTAGGTGTTCAACTTCCCAGAGTTAGCAGCATTAGTAAACAGCTAAAACTCTTCTAAAGCCAGTTTGTTTCACTTTTAAACAGAGCCACATTTGTAAGGAACATGCATCTTAAGCCCTGTTTGTACTGGATTAGTTTCACCTGTGGACCTCTGGTAAATTACCATCATTGTGGAGAACGTCTGTGTTTTTTAATCCCATGTGAATAGAAGGTCTGTCACATGTAAAGTAAAAACTCCAGGGCACATCACTGAACATATTATGAGTCATAATTATGAGACAAACGTAGGTCCTCTGATAATACTGATCCAGTACCAACATTTCTGTGATTTCAAGCAGTAATAATTATCCTCACAGCTTTTTCTGATCTTTTACTTAAAATGATACAGGGCTTTCTAATCAAAGGCTTTAACAGCACTTTTGACAGACATTACATGAAAGGAGACTTGCTGTGTACCTCTATGTCATCAGTACATAGGCCGTAAATAGACTCATTTATGGAAGTAAATGAAAAAAAAAAAAAAATCACTAATTTAATGTCACTAGTGGAAATGAGGATATGTTTTAAGATGATTGAATTCATTTTGCATATCCTGAAGTTTTAAATGTGCATTGTTTGACTTTGTCGTCTTTTTTCCTGGCTGTGGGTGCAGAGTGAGGTTTCACTGTGGCATTTTTCTTATCTGAAGGGTAAGCAGTGGAGAAAAAACTTAATGTGCTGGAAAAAAAACTGAGTGCAGTTTTGGAATCAGCACGCCAATTTTACTTTTAATCAGCACAAAAATCTAACTCAACAAAAAAAAAATTCAAATTGTTCCCCAGTGTTTTTGAGAAAACTGTGATCCTGTAGTTCAAAAACTTGACGTGACAGAAAAAAAACTGAGATCAGTTTCGGATTCCCAAAAATTAGTAAACAAGAGCTGTCAGACCCAATTCAACAAAAACCGTGTTCACAGTGATTATCAGGAGCTGTTTGTTTTTCACTGCTCTCAAAGATCCCACAGGTGTGTTGGATGTTGTTTGTGTATGTTGTGTGTGTTGTATGTGTTGTGTGTGTGTTGGTGAGACTCACTGGTGACCTCCTGTAGAAAGTCCAGGCAGGGCCGGCTGATCCCAGACATGCTAACAGACACAGCTACGGGGGTCTGGCCCTCATAGTTCCTGGTGTTGGTGTCGGCCCCGTACATGTAGAGCATCTGGGCGCACAACACATCATCCCTGAGGGCCGACAGGTGCAGGGGGGTCTGACCGTCCTCAAGACGGCCTAGGTTTGTGTCCGCCCCCCTCTGCAGAAACATGCGGCAGTACGAGTGATTGCCTTTGATGACGGCGTAGCGCAGCAGGAAGCCATTTTGAATGTCAATGTTAGCGCTGTGGTCCAGCAGGATCCGTACGCAGCTGGAGCGCTCTCGGATGATGGCCAACTGCAGCGGCGTGGTACCTTTGTCACTCAGCGGGTCCACCTCGGCCCTGAACTCGAGGAGGAGGCGTACGAATGAGTCTCGGCCGTAATGAGCGGCCACGTGCAGCGGCGTCCAACCGTCGTTACTCTTTGCATTTATAATGTCACTACGAAACTCCGATTCCAGCATCAGTCGGGCGATACGTGCTCTGCCGTGCATGGCGGCGTAGTGAAGTGCTGTGAAGCCTCCGATGAAGTCCTTTACTGTGGGGTCGGCTGTGTTTGGGGGGAGAGAGTGGAGTTAAAGATCAGTCAAATACAGCAGGAGAGGTTCTTACAGCTGTCAGGGATGATTAGTGATCACATTGATCTCTGCTTGAATTTCATCTGCCTCAAAGAACCTCCCTATTCACTCCACCTCTTCTATCTCAGTGTTGTTAGACAAATAATCCCCACAACAATTTAACTACTTTTAAAGCTATTTTTGTCACAAACTCAAGTCAAAGAGAGGTTTGTTGCACAGATGAAGTTCCTTGGCAGCTGCCCCTGGTTGTTTTTCAGGGGTTTTCTCTGGAATCACTTAAATCAAGATGGCAAATTTCCTCCTTCTGAAACCTATCATTTCTTTTATTGTCATTATTTTCAAACCTTAGTGTTTTTATAAACTAAAGAGCTGATCACTGCTTTGACAGGGGGCAATTTCTTGACATTTTCAGAGTGTTTTTCCTTTTAGGCTCAACGCATACAGAAAAACACAAAGGGCTAAAGATAGAAAATGTTTAAAAACTTTATGCACTCTCTTTTTCCAACCCCTACACAGACCTGAAATGATCTCATTTAAGTTTGAACTTATATCTCTGAGAGTGTGAAGACCACATTCCCTCTAAATGTGTGTTTTAAAACTGTCAAAGGTCTACAGGTGGAGGCTATGCTCAGTCTAACTCTGGGATCAATGAAAGACTCTTTTGTCCTGTAAAATAACGCCCCCTAGTGTTTGTTCTAAAAACTCTACAGCATCAGAGAATAAAAAGAGACAAAGTATCTGACCTCCATGCTCCAGGAAGACTCGTACACATCTCTCTTTCCCTTTGGCAGCAGAGAAATGGAGGAGCGTCCAGCCGTTAGCGTCTCTGATCTTCGGTGAGTAACCCTGCTCCAGCATCCTCCGGACGGTGCAGACGTCCCCCGCCGCCACAGCCGCCTGGATCTGCAGCTCCTCATGAAGCTCGGGGTTCCTTCTGCAGTGATGGTTCAGCATCCTGTCACGGGGTCGAGTGGAGGAGATGAGTCTTTTTTTTTTACACCAGACATTAGCATTAAAACAGGGACATTTCTCTATGTTCATTGTACGCAATTAAGAGTGTGAAGAATTCTGGGTAAAAGAACAGTGTGTGGTATTTAAAGGCTTAATATGAAGTATCTAAGGTTCAGTATGAAGTATTTAAAGGCTCAATATGAAGTATCTAAGGTTCAGTATGAAGTATTTAAAGGCTCAATATGAAGTATCTAAGGTTCAGTGTGTAGTAATTTGAAGATTAGGTTAGAACAATAAAAGGATACAGTGTCCAGTATTTAAAAGGTACAGCTTGTACTATTTTATGTATACTGTAAAATACCAAATAACTGCTGAGCTCCAATTAACAGCTGGGTACAGCAGTAATTTTTCACATACAAACACCCATCCAAATAAACGATGAGAGTAAATAATTTAAAAATTAGAAGAAGAAGAAGATGTTGTCACTGTCGCTGCATGTTTCCCACCTTGATGCATTTGCAGGTGCTTTTAAAAAAGCTAACGTCAGTCACATTAGTCACATAGCTGCTGATCCCAACATTAACTATTGGATCCAGTGAGATCGCTTCAATTTTACTGTTTTGTTGTGCCTGGTATACCAGAGATTTTTGGTTGATCAATCATTCTTTTGTCAACTGTTTTTCCTTTGCGGTTCCCGGTGAATTAATGGACTTATTGGTGCGTAGAGACTCTCGTTGCAGGCAGATTGCTCCTTCGCCAACAAACTTTGATTTAAGTTGAAACACTCTTTAAACTGAACTATCTTTGCTGTGAACTTATTTTTCCTTTAGAGATGAAATTAAGTTTATTTAAGAATCATAGAGGTGCATTTTGGGGTGGTGTTATGTGTTTGTTCAGTGTGGTTTTGTGCCATCGGATTTCAACGTTATTAAAGACCCATCGCTGATTTATTTGTCACACTTCTCTGTCAACCCCCGAAGACTTCAATGAGAAAGGAATTGAATGCCTCTCCCAAATAGCTGCCTGCTTCCAAATAAATGCCTGGTCTGTGTAGTGATTCAAACAAATAAACACCCCAGCTATTACTTGGTATTTTAAGGTAGTTGTAGTATTATAAGGTACAGCGTTAGCATTAAAATATATAGTGTGGGGTATTTAAAAATACACTTGTTATATTTAATATTTATGTGTTGTGTTTGTATATCTCTTTTATTCTGAATGCCCGTCATGTTTTTTTCCCCAGTGGTCAACTTGACTGTGACTAAGGGAGAAAAGCACAGTCGAAATCTTACCGACCTTTTGACAAGCTGCAGAGATGTGCTTCTCTTAGTCATATCGGAGCTGCACCTGTAAATGTACAGTTGCACTACAGGAGGGCAGAGAGAGGACACAGGAGGCGCTCTGCAGCCAGATTACCTGCAACATACAACAACAAACAAAAAACAAAACAAAATGAGCAAAACAGGGTGGGGAGCTGTTAGTGTAGCTTTCTGAAAATATTCAGATACACGAAGGTACGATGGCTATTTAAAAAAAAAACCTCAATATAAACATACTTAAACAACAAGACATTCAAATGATGAGAAAATTCTGCTGATGGTGCTTTTTTAGATGAAACATGAAGCATGGGTTCATAACCAGCTGACAGCCTGTTTGAGTGTTTGGAGCATCCATCACACAGGAAGTATCCAGAGCCCTTACTAAGTACTTAGTTGATGCACCTTTGGCAGCATTTACAGCCTCTTGTCTTTCTGGGTATGACTCAACAAGCTCTGCTCACCTGGACCAGGGGATTTTTTTCCATTTTCTTTGCAAATCCTCTCAAGCTCAGGTTGGATGGTCAGCTTCTGTGCACAACTAATTTAAGATCTCTGAAGAGATCTTCGATCAGGTTCAAGTCAGGGCTCGGACTGCCCCCCCCACCCACGCACGCGCACACGCACACACACACACACACACACACACACACACACACAGAGTTCCCCCTCCACCCCTCCTGTGTTATCTTGCCTGTTTGTTGAGAGTCATTATCACGTTGGAAGAAGAACTTTTGGTCCACCCCTGCAGCTAAATAACATCCCCACAGCATGATGATGTCACCACCATGCTTCACTGTGGGGGTGGTATTGAACAGGCAATGAGCTGTGCCTGGTTCCCTCCGGACAGAACATCTAGAATTGAGGCTTAACAATTTCATATTTGATTCATCGGACCAGACAATCTTGTCTCTCAGTCAGAGAAACCCTCATGTGATTTTTTTCAGAGCAGGCCTTCATGTGTTTTGCACTGAGAAGAGGCTTTCATATAGCTCCTCAGCAAAAAAGCCCTGTGAGGGTTTTCCTTCAGCGGTATGTTCAAATCAGGATCTCTCAAGCACTGTTGGAGTCACCATTGGGTTTTTGGTTATCTCTCTTACTGAGGTACTTCTCCCTCATTTACCCAGTTTGGACAGGTGATCAGGTCTTGGTAGAGTCCTTTAAGAATAATGGAGATCAGTGTGCTCTCGGGAACATACAGCACAGCGGAAGTTTCTGTAGCCTCCCCCCGATCTGTGCCTTGTAGTCTTGTCTCTGAGCTCTGCAGGCCGCTCCTTTAACCTCATGGTTCGGCTTTTGCTCTGTTGTGCATCGACACCTGTGAAGACTTTAAAATTAAGGTGCATGCTTTTCTAAGACTACGCTCACACTACAGGCCTTGATTCTCACTTGGGTTTATTTCTTCGGCTGTTTAAATGACATCATTAAACGGCAGACTGGTGAAGAGCTCATGCTCCTGAGGTGACACTCATGCTCAGTTGAACACTAATGAACGGAGAAATAAAGAACGGTGTTGGAAATTTCTTTCGAAATTCTTTCAGAAACAGATTGTGGAAAAAGATTTTGACAACACCCTTCAGGTTTAGCTTGCACTCAAGTGTTACCTTAAATACTAATTGTGTCTAAAAATTCAATATCCCTGATATTTTTATTGAGTGTGACTCCTGGTTCCATTTTTTTCCCGCAGCACAAAACTGTGATGTGTCGCTCCAGAATGATGTCAAAGTTGTATTAAATTAGGGATGGGTACCTTTCACATTTGAGTCAATATGGTACTGAGGCTGGGCACCTAGGAATTGGTACCAGTACTCAACAGTACAGGTTTTTGGTACTTTCGTGTATGTTTATGTGGTAATAAATGTTATTTTGTTAATAATGCAGTCTTTAAGTTTTTCATTTTAACAGATTCATTTCTTGATAAAAAATGTGGACAAACATATCCAAACAACATTTAGCTGTTAGTACTTTTAAGTTGCAGTTGTGTCTCAAGTTTCTTCACCAAAAAAAACCCTATCTAAGATTAAATACAATTTAATACATTGACTACAACTACCCGCTAATGAAAAATTAAAACCCAGCTTTACGCGCTCCATGCACATGTCCAGCGTGGAAAATCACCTCCCCTTCCACAAAAGTACTGAATATGGTGCCAATCCCTACATTAAACGGGAAGAATCTGATAAGTATCCAATCTGCTTCAGCTCCACATTTGAAAGTGGCCTAATTCTGACTCAAAAATGTCACATTCATTGTGATGTATGTTGTTCACACTGTCAGGATCAAGACAGATATGGGTCACATTTGAGGGAAAGGATCAGATTTGCGTCACTTTGAACTAAAGTGTGAACAAAGCCCATGTCATGTCTAATCAATTGTATTTGCCACAGGTGGACTCTGATCAGGGGTGGAGAAAGATCTCATCTGTTTGAGAGTCATAGATGGCAGAATATCAAGAGCTGTTACAAATGAGTTGAATAGTCCTGCCAACACGATATGACAGTGTTACTTTTTAATAGGTTTTCAAAACTTCAAGATTTCTACTTTTCCATATTTGTTGGTATTGGTTACTGAGTGTATGCTAATGTGCAAAACAAAAAAAGCTATTTTAGCAACAGGCTTCAACGTGAGGAGAGAAGAAAGTGAAGGAGGTCTGAATGCAGGGATCTACTGCTGCTCTTTTGTACTTATATAATTCACATTTAGATGGTTTCTGTGTGACACTTTCAGGGTGACATGTAAAGTAGATTTCACTCCTGGAGACAGAAGCAGAGGAGAATTAACGTTTATAAATGTGTGTGCACACAGACTTGGTGCCATCCCTGTAGAGATGATCGCATCAGTGAGATAAGCTCTGTTAGAAAGTGTAGATCCGGCCCTGCTCATGTTAAACATGATTATGAGTTGATCACAACCATTAACGGCTGATCAAACACAATGGACAATAGAGAAGCTGTTTGTTGACAGAACCAGTTAACAATGACCAAAACTATCAAAACCTGAACTAATCAAATACCGAGATGAAGAAAAGACGTTTCTTTGTTGTAGAAAATGTATTTAGAAGTAAAAAAAATATTAAAGAAAGCCTTTCTTTCAGCTCTTATTTCTCCAGAATGGAAGCTAACGCTGCTTAGCCACCGAGCTAACTAACTCAGCGATAACATGCTAGCTTGTTGGATGTTGTCTTTTTCTGCTGGTGTGAACACACAGAGCCTAATAAAGTGCACACATCAGTGTAAACGTGATTTGACAGTATTTGTGAGAAAACATGAGCAGTGAGAGTCTAAAACAAAGACTTACAGACACTAAGCCGACGGTGAAGTGGTGTGCAGACACAGGGACGTTCAGAGTCAAAGCTTCACGTTTGTGCTTCATTCAAACGCAGCTCCGCACATCCACCTTATCTCTTCAAACTTCTCTACATCACGGTGTGGGAAACACTGGGCATCTTTTCCTTCTTCTTCAATCAGCTTTATCAACAAAGTCTCTCTGAGTTTGACCCCAGTAGCGAAAACAATGAAACTTCCACCTACAATCCTTCAAAGTAAAAGCATGGTTTTCTTCAAAGCTCATTCTTTCTCCTCTGTCATGTTTGGCCTCAGTTTGACTTTCTTTGGATGCATTGCTGCCATCCTTTCTTTTACTTCTGTCTTTTTACACTTATTTTCTAACAAGCCAGCACATATCTTGACATTTTGGAGTGATACCTCATTGACAGAAACAACTATTTCCTCCTACATTTTCTTTGCACTTCAATGGAACACATTCACTTTTGTTATAACTAGAAATACTTTTTCCAATCCCTAATGAATCAGTAATTCAAGATTTTTATGCTGTGTTTCTTTTTTAACCTAAACCCATTTTTTAACAGAGGTAGAATAGCCACAGTATGTGACACTTTCATGTTTGAAACAAGTGGCAACCTTTGGCCTTGGGGAAAAAAAAGAAGTCAGTGTAAGAGAGCTCTGAAGCCTTTCTGACTGAAGCTGGCCCCAAAAAGCCTGGACAGAGGAGACTAACCCATTAAAAAAGTTTCACCTCTTCAACAAATACAATAGTTTTAACAGCCTGGTACAAAACTAGTTTATCTTAATAAGTTTTGCATCACCATGGAGTGACTGACCAAACTGGAAAGTGTGCTTCCCTTAGTTGAGACTGTAGGTGCTGCTTTTAGAACAGGCCTTTAGCAGGGCTACACGGTTAGATTAACTTTTCAAGTTTGTCGTGTTTACAGCTTTGATATGAAACCAAAATTTTTTACAGCTCTATGCATGGACTTTAAGTCACGAAAGATTTAACATAGCCATCAAATCATCTTAACCCTCCTATTATGTTCCTTTTTCTTAGGAACATCTATCATGTTCCTGGGTCAAATTGACCCATACAGTATATTTGTGATATAAACATGTGGGGGGTTGTTGAAAAAAATTTGAGATGGACTGTATTTTTTTAAAAATATGTTATCGCACTAAATAAGCCAAGCAGAGAAAGTTTCATACCGAAAAAAATAGTATGCACTAATTTTCTTGATAGTCTCAATTCAACCCGGGTCAATATGACCCAAGAACGTGAAAGGAGGGTTAAGCAAGGATTGACCCATACCTCTAACCCCGCAAGTATATGAGTTAAGCTGTGCAAGGTGTGCAGATATTTTTCTTGACCTGTACAGAGAAATGTGCCTCAGGAGATTTTATAACAGAATTAGACATAGAAGCAATCTTCTATAAATATTAACAGAAACAAATTTCACTGTTTTCTTTAGCTTAAGACCAACATTGGCCCAAATGTTTTCCCTCATTCACACCTGATGTGAATAATAGTTAAGTTATTATCATCATTATTATTATTATTATTATTATTATTATTATTATTATTATTATTATTTCAAGAGGAGCTTGGACAGCAAACTTTTTGGAGATCAGTTTTGAGAACTGCAACATATTTAAAATAAAAACTAAACTCATGTTCCTTGCAACTTTGGGAACAACAAATAGAACTGCCTGAGAAAATTTTGAACACTTTGAATACATAATTGATGTCAGCATTTCTTTTGGAGCTCAGTAAGTAAGTTACACTAACTGTTGTTCTTTTCAGCCTGAGAAAATATCATGAAGCAACATCATGTGGCACAGTATCAAACCTGCTCCATAAACTTTTCATAGTTACTTTGTTTATCTCACAGTTTTTACTTCGGGTGTCCCAGTCTGATGGTGTGATAAGAAATTGGGGCTGATCATGGATTGGGTATATATATATTTATTGTCATTATTTTCACCAGACCTATAATATTCAAAACAAGTGGTAGTGGTACAGAGGGACACAAAGTCAACTCCACACAGAAGCAACACGTGTTATGACATTATTTTGCTGCATGTGTCCACAAAAGGTATATTCTAGAATATGTTTCTTTGCTTCCCTTCAATATTATTATTATAACTATTATTATTATTTTTGTGTGTGTTTGTGTGTGTATTGTACAGGTCTCAGATCAGGACTCAATTTCGGTGGATACTCATTAAGACTCAGAATAGAGGGGAAAGACCTGACAGGGAAATCCCTATTTTCAACTGCGACGTTAATTTTTGCTCTCTTTTCTTTTCCCCTCTATATTCTTATACTGTTTCTAATTACAACTCACTGTTCTTTTTTTGGTATCATCATGTTGTTGTTATTTTTTTTCTACAAGGAGTCCACTTTACCCATAAAGAGAACAAAAATAAATACACAGAATAAATACTCATGGAAGAAGAGAACTGATGACATAACTTTAAGAATACAGCAGAAATGTGGTAACAATTTGAGTATGTTGGAAAGCAAAGGTAGTGTTTTCAAAGCTGGTGTGCGTCAGGTGGTGTACACTAACACGCAAATGTATTTACTTCACAGGATCTGGGGCATGTCTTTGGTTAACATTTGAGAAACTTGATTCCTTGGATTTTGATGTTTGATCCTTGACTTCTTGAAGGTTGATTCTAACTTAAATTACACCTAAGGTCCCGTTGCTGATTGCAACTTTACAAAACACAGGGAGTTCACACTTACGGCTTATGATTTTCAAATCTATTTCAATTCTAAGAAAAATCAAAAGTTTTCCGTCACAAAAGCCACCATTGTAAGACAGAATGTTGAAAATGATGCTTGTAGTGATCGCTGCTGACATGACCACAGCCAACCAGCTGGAAGTATTTTATTCTGAAGGATCCCAATACAAACATCCGGTCTCGCTGTATTTATTTCCGGTATCGAACAATGCCTGATGGCCCATTTGTTGTAGAGACTTCCGTGTGGATCACATGACCTGTTGGATACGGAAGAGCAGCAGCATGGAGCCCACGGTGATCCCCACAGTGATCCCCACGGTGAACCCCACAGACGGGCTGGAGCAGGTCTTCAGGTGCTTTCACTCGGGTTCCTGTCCCAGCTGGACCCACGCGGAGGTGGCGGCTCTGGTTTTGTCCGCGGTGCGTGGACAGGTGCCCGCTGAGGACAAGGGGTGTTGTCATGACAACAGCGTGGCATGCTTCAGCGTGAGTCCCTTTAGTTATGAATGAATGAACGAAAACAGAAAATGAATAACTAAATAAAAACTATGTGAAAAGTAAAAATAAAAGCAGAAAAAACCTGTCTAAATGACTAAGTTTGTGTTTCAAAACACTTCAAATAGATATTCAGGAAAAATCCCATCTTTCTCTCTTTATATTATTTTTTTTTTTTATGAAATACTGAGTTAGTTTTCCTTGGTGTTTAAGCTGCACATCAGTCTGAGTCTGGTGGGGAGGATAACCTGCAGTTTGACGTCACAGAGCTTCAGTCCAGCGATGACGTCATACTCCTTGGAGGTCATGAGGCTGCTGTTTGAAGACATGGATCTCATGTCACATCTTGTGAGTATCTGCTCTGCCTAATCAGTTTATCAGTCTTCCTCATTCTGAGATCATGTCTGTTATGAACTGCTGATGTTATGAGGCTGAATTAACTCTTTGTACTGACATGTTTAATTCTGCTCCTCAGGTCCAACACTTTCAGTCTGAAGACCAGATCATCTCACATCTGGCTGCTAAGACTGTGTCATCCTGTGTTTGCTATTTCCTCCAGACATCAGTGAGTTCTGCACTTTTTCAAAACTACTTCTCAGGCTGTGATGAAATAATCTTGTGAGATAGCTGGTGACTAGCTACAGTACACTCACTATAAAGGCAGTTTCCTCACTGTAAACAGCTGAGATATGGGTCAAACTTAAAAAACAAGGCCAAAACAATTCACTGAATGACCTGTTAAATTGATTTGCATCATTTGTTTAAACAAGTGCTTTTATCACAGCAGACTGTGTGTCACATATACAGGCATTGAAGAACATTATCATACTGTACAGTGTTTGGACATTAAAAAACAGTGCACTTTGATTCATTAGGGAAGCATCAGTCCAGTGTGGAGGCAGACATGTGAGCAGGCTTTCAGCAGTCCTCTCCCAACTTCTGAGTTACACGCCTGTCTGTGGTCAGTGACCGAGGTCTTCAAAAACCTCCTAAAAGGAGCTCATACAGGTAAACAAGGTAACCTGTGCTGTGAGCACAACTTTTAGTTTCTCAGCCCAAAGACACTCACTTTGTCTGATCAAAGGGGGTGAAGTTAAAAAGGTAAACTATAACCATGATAGTCCTGGATTATTAAAGCCAGTCCTGACAGAGGCTTTAGAGGGTTTGAGGATAACAGATACACTCTGTCACTGTGAAGTCTTTCTGTTCATTTAAGCTGTTCAGGTCTTGAGTTTGGGTTGTTTTCCCTGTAGGGTCGAAAATTTGGGGAAAATTTGCAAGTTTGAAACTTGCCAACTTTGTTTTAATTGCATTTACTTGAGTTGGTCTGATTCTGATATCAGATTTACATGCTGTGTCTCTGTTGTAAGCATTTCTGTATGTGCAGATGCAGCGCTACGCGGTCACATCGAAACAAACCCTCAAAGCTACGCTGCTATGATTGGCTGAATGGGAGGGAGACATCTGATTGGCTACAGACATTTCCTTGCTGAAAAAAATATGCATTTGTGACTCGAAGCATGTCAGGGGAGTCTCAAATACCCACACACACAAATGCAGCAAGGTTCACAAACAACAGTCTAGTCCTGGTTGTGCTGATGTACAGTCCCCTCCAAAAATATTGGAACAGCAAGTTCAATTTGTTTTTGTTGTATTCTGAAGACATTTGGGTTTCAGATAAAAAGATAAATACGACACAAAAGTTCAGAATTCCAGCTTTTATTCCGTGGCTTTAGTTGTTTTCTAGATGTGTTAAAAAACCAAGGACAGAGCACCTTTTCTTGGACCCCACCCTCTTTTCAAGTGAGCAAAAGTATTGGAACTTGTGACTGATACGTGTTTCTAGTTGCTCAGGTGTTGCCTTTTAGATCGATTGCAGAGACATTAAATAGTTCTTGTTTTTGGCTTTGGGTTCCACCTGTGAAAACTGCATTTCCTGTTTACCAAACATGAAGACCAGAGAGCTGTCTATGGGAGAAAAGGAAACAATTTTGAAGCTGAGAGAAGAGAGAAAATCGATCAGAGCTAATGCACAAACATTGGGTATAGCCACAACAACAATCTGGAATGTTCTAAAAAAGAAAGAAACTTCTGGTGTACTGAGCAACAAACATGGAACAGGTCGGCCCAGGGTAACAACAGCAGTTGATGACAGAAACATTTTGAGCTGTGAAGAAAAACCCAAAAACAACAGTCACTGACATCACTGCCAACCTCCACAGGGCACGGGGGAAAGTGTCACAATCCACTGTTGGAAGAAGACTTTGAAAGAAGGAATGTAGAGGCCATACCACAAGATGTAAACCACACATCAGCAAAAAGAATGGGAAGGCCAGAGTGGATTTTGCAAAGAAGTGCAGAGATCAGCCACAGAATGAATTCTGATGTCTACAAAACCATTTTGTCTGGCAATTTACGGAGAAATGCATCTAAGCTAAGCAGCAGAAGCTTCATCATGCAACAAGACAATGACCCAAAGCACACTGCCAACACTACAACGGACTTCATCAGGGGGAAAAAGTGGAAGGTCTTGGACTGGCCAAGTCAATCACTGGACCTTAACCCAATAGAACATACCTTTGACCTCCTGAAGAGGAGACTGAAGGGAGAAACCCCCAGAAACAAACAAGAACTGAAAGAGGCTGCAGTAAAGGCCTGGGACAGCTTTTCTAATGAAGAATGCAACAGCCTGGTGAAGTCAATGGGTTGCAGGCTTGATGCAGTTATTGCAAGAAAGGATTATTCCACCAAATATCAAATTTTATTCACTTTAAGTTAATTTAATAATGTCTGTTCCAATACTTTTGCTCACTTGAAAAGTGTTGAAAAGTGAGTGGTTTTAAAGAAAAGATGCTCTTTCCTTGTTTTTTAACACATCTAGATGTAAATACCTTGAAATAAAAGCTGAAATTCTGAACTTTTGTGTCATATTAATCTTTGTATCTGAATCTCAAATGTCTTCAGTATTCAACAAAAACAAAGGAATTGAATTTTCTGTTCCAACATTTCTGGAGGGGACTGTATGTGGTTCCTCTTTTTGAAGCATGTGTTTTCTTCCATCAGAGATGTTCAGGAACCTCCTCACAGCTTTGGACTCCAGTCTGGCCTCTCTATGTTCAGAGCTTCTCCCTGAGGATGGAGGGACTCCGTGTTTGGAGGCTTTTACCAGCAGCAGACTCTGGGGGAGCACTCTCTGCCTCCTGCTGGGCCTGTTGGAGGTGCTGACAGCATCCACTCTGATATGTGGAGCCTTTTTGAGTCTGAAAAGTCAGAGGTTAACCCACAACCATTCCTCAGCTCTTCTGAAAACCATCAGCTCCTCCTCCTCCTCCTCAGAGAACTTTGTGAGGAAGCGAGCGCTGCTGCTGCTAAAGAGAGCCGTGCTGCAGAAGGCCGGGGAGGACTGGGCTCCAGGGGAGCTGCTGCTCTCTGGGCTCAAACACCAACACTTCAGCTCTGACGTGAACAGGCTGGCCCACAGTGTGCTGACAGCCGTGGCTGCTGATTGGCTGGAGACTGTTCCTGTGGAGTCTGACTCTTTCTTTGGGGGGATTAGACCTGGAGACCAGAAACCAGACTGTGTGATGCTCAGAGGAGTCAGCCTGCTGCTGCTCAAGACCACAGAGCTTTACATCCAATCAGAGAGCCCAACAGGTGAGTTCACACACACTCACACACTCTGTAAGCCTTTTATTCATTTGAAACTGCTCTGGGGACTTTTACGGCATCTTTGCCATCTTTGTGAAGAAAACAACTACTCTGGAGCTTAAGTTCATCAGAAAAATATCCTCATTTTGTCTTTTAATGGTTCAAAGAAGGTGAGAGACAACAAACTTTGGAAGTTTGTAGCCTAGTTTAGTAGCCAGCCACATTTAGCACTGCTCACATTCCAACACTCTGAGACGTGTCTGTAACGTTAGTGAATCCTGGTTGTGTCCTACCAGTGCTCATCTACCAACTCCAACCTCACCAAGCAGAGCAAACATAACCTGGCTCTTCATTTTATTGATAGACTCTCAGGTTTGAACAGATCACTGCAGAAAAACTGCTGCATGTGGACAGGAATCAACATTAACACAAACAGTGTGGCTCAACTTTAGCCTGTAGTACAGGATCACCATATTCTAAAAACCCTAAAAAGTGAACCCTCTATCTGGGCCCTTCAAGGTCCTGCAAAAATATGCAGAGAGGACAGAGTAACTTAATATCTCATACAGCTATTAAAATCGTTTCTTTTCCGTATGATGTGAAAATTTCCTATAATGTAAGAATAAATTTCTGCTGGTTAGAATATAAAAATAAATGAATGATTGTACTGTTTTGTACTGTACTGTACTGTACTGTACTGTACTGTATTGTACTTTTTTGTTTTGTTTTTGCTTATATTGAATCAAAATATTGAGATTAAATCAAATTTAGAAGACGAGTCAAAAATTTGTCTTTTTTATCAAAATATTTCACGTTTTTCCTCATAATTTTGACTTTTTTAGATTTTTTACTTATCTCAAAATTTTGATGTTTTTGCTCAGATTTTGACTTTATTTAATTTTAAAATTTTGACTTTTATATCTCAAAATTTGACTTTATATGGGTCCACAAAATTCTTAACAAAGTCAAGTGTTGGTTTTTACTTCCTAACTGGGAGAAATGAGAAAAAAACTGACATTTTGGGGGAATTTTTAATACCCTCCTCCAGCAGAATTGTACAACCGAAAAGGAGAACATGTCCATGTGTGTCTCAGCCTTTAGCTCGTGCTCTTTCTCTCTCCTGTGTAGCTTTCTGCTGCTCTTCTTTCCCTTTTCTGTCAGACAGTCCAGCTACTTTAAAATGCATTAGTGTTGATTTGTCTGTTCAGTAACCAACCAAAACTCCACATGGGGGCCCGTTGGCCTTGTTTTTAACCTTTGACCCATGACCTGATGGGAGGTGGTTATGTCATGGCACATATGAGGTGCAGCTTGAGGTGTTTGCGGGAAGTAGCTGGCAGGTGTTGCTCCATTAACAGCATGTTTGACCCCTGTCCTTTCACAGAAGGTTCCTGCGGTGTAGGAGAGTCATATGTGTACCTGCAGAGTCTGTGGAGCTTTCTGAGCAGGTTGAGTCTTCAGCTGAGCCAGGTCACTCACCGCTGCTGCTGGGTCAGCCTGCTGTTTGGAGACCAGGACGACGACATGATGGAGGCAGCCAAAGCTTCTCTCTCCATATTCCTCCATCACAGGTAGAGAGCAGAGACTGCTGCACACATGAACAACGCCTCTGTGATGTGTTTCTGAAATTATGATACTTTCAAGGAGTTTCAAGGAGTTTTATTGTCATTCAACAAATGTAAAACATGGGTGGAATGAAATTGGGTTACCCTGGTCCCGTAGCAAGCCCAATCGTAGAAATGAGAATAATAAATATATACAAATATACAATAAAAAAGAGAATAAAAGAAGAACACAATCAACTAGTCTTTTTAACAAATAGACAGACTAAAATAATAAACTGTGCAAAAATTGCAGTGTGCATTTGTCGGGGGGGGGCACTGAAGGGGACCACCGGAGTTCAACAGTCTCACAGCTTCAGGAAAGAAGCTGTTCCTCAGTCTGGTAGTCCTGCTCTTGATGCTCCGCAGCCTCTTGCCTGAGGGGAGAGGGACAAACAGAGCATGTGCGGGATGGGTGGGGTCCTTCATGATGCAGGAGGCCCGTTTCCTGCATCATACTTATGATATTCAAAGTCAGGTTTGCTCAGCCTTGAAACAGGCACGGAAGTTTCCATAGAGAACTTGTGGTCTCTTAACAAAAAAGCCAAATGTCATAAGCGTGTAAACTCAACCAGGTATTTTGATGGGACCGAGCAATTGAGGTCACATGACCTTTATGGTTCAGATGAATGGCACCTGTGGCTAAACAAACTTGAAGCACTTTGTCTCACTTACTAAGGTTTTCTTTCCTTCCAGTCTTAATTCTTGCTTGTGTCACTCATCGCTTTGGACTGAAGCATCGGTTAAATGAAATAGTAGAATTGTTGAATGCTGCTAACAGTGCACCTCAATGCAAAAGTCTTCACTTTTTGAACCAGGCTGTAAATATGTTTATTTTTGCAGTAAGAATCAGCTTTTTAATGGTTTCTGGTGTTATTGCAGCCTCTAGTGGACACTTGATGAACTGTTTTTAACCTTTCAGAGAGGCTTCATATTTTAAGAAGTTATCACTTGATGTGGAGACACTTGAGGAGCTGCAGGTTTTTGCACACCTGCCTGGTTTCCTGTTCCTACAGCAGAGGTTGTTCCTAGAGAGAAACACTAACATACTTTGTGTGGAATGACTGTCATCAGCAGGATTTACAATAAATAACTAGGATTCCCAACACTTTGAACACTGATCTACAACACTGATTATTGAGTGTGAACTGGTGATCAGACCATGTCTTTAGTTGAGTGACCAGGTGCTCAGCATTTCTATCACCTGTTTGTCCTGCAAACTGAGACAGTGTCCTGCATTTTGCAGTTGGGTGCTTGGGACCATTGCCTTTTTTAAAAAAAAATCAATGGCATGCATGGTGTAGACGGCAAGTGCTAGGACACATGCTTTATTAGATGTCAGTTAAGTGCTGAAGAACCTGACCAATCAGCATCCAACTTAGTTTAGTTTAGTTTAGTTTATTCACACACATCAACCTTGGCTAACACTGATACACACATGCATACGTGTACATATACATTTACACATACATATACATATACATATACATATGAACAATAGATTTCACAGTGGATGTGTGGAAAGGGTGACCCCAAAGAAGCTATTTAAAGCTTGTAACAGGGGGCCCGTTTTCCCACAAATAAAGCAGGAGCACACAAGTAACTTGTTGACTTTGTAGACCCCACTGGCACAGAACAAAGATATGGTACCAAGACTGGTGGGAGGTGGTCAAAGTTAAGACCAAGAAAATGAGTTGTTGATACACTCCTGCCCAGTTGAAAAAATGCACAACTTTACATTTAAAGGTAAATATTTTGTTCATCATTTGATCAAAAGTTTAAGAGCACAGTCTTTAAAAGACTAAATCTGCACAAAAATGTGGATTGAAGGTGATTTTCTGTCAGGTATTAACTCTGTCATGACCTCCTGATGGTGAAGACTAAAAAATTTTTCTCTCTTTGAATGTGGTCGGATTGTTGAGCTGCAGAATCAAAACCTCTGACAACACAACGCCATCACTGCTGAGGTTGGACGCAGTAAGACAGACATTTAGAATTTATGAGAAGATCCTGAGGGTTATGGAACAAAAAAGCTGAGTGATGGACCCAAAGAAACTTCCACCAGTGCTGAGCCTCAGGCGTCTGAGAGAGAGAGAAGAGCTTTAAGAACAAAAACTTTTTCTGAGGCCTCGTCTCCTTCTACTAAATTTTCCGTTTGGACTTTGACAGAGAGCATCATGGGACATTGAAAGGTGGACGGAAGTTTGATGCTCTGAGGAGAAAAAATGGTCTTGAGATTTGGATCAGGTGTTTATTTAGCCTATAAGCAAATGGTTTTGATACAGATGTGGAGTCTTCAAGGTTAGAGGGAAACCACATCTAAACTCAGACTACTCCCAGCGTCATAGAAACATCTCCTATATTTTCCTTCTTGAATAAACTCTTAGTCCTAAACTTCTGCTTGTCTCTGCCTGCAGGCGGCGCTCTGGGTTAGATGCCTCTGTGGAGCTGGAAACAGCCTGTGCCTGTGGAAACAACCCTCACTGCATCTTTCTGTTCCTGCTTCAGAGCATCTCCTTCGACCACAGCATCCTCCTGGACTTCCTCATCTCCACAGAAACCTGTTTCCTGGAGTACTTTGTTCGATACCTGAAGTTCCTCTCAGCTGACTGGCAGGGCTTCACTGCAGCGTGTGCGAGGATCAGGGGGTCAGACTGTCGACTTTCAGACCAGCAGAGCTCTGCTGCCTCACGTGGAGGTGAAGCCTCTGAACTGACCTCTGAACTGACCTCTGAACTGACCTCTGCAGCAGAGTCAGTGCAGCCTCCTCTTGTACAGTACGGCAGCTCTGAGGAGTCAGATCCTGAGGACATGGAGGTGTCACAGGGTGAACTGAGGACGTTTGCTCATGAGGAGAGTTCATCAAGTATCTTAACAGAGAAATGGGAAATAAGTGAATCATTACAAACTGTTAGACAGAAACAGAACGAGTCTTTATGCTCAGGAGAATCAAAAGAGCCGTCATCATCACAGACTTCACTCAGGGAGCAAACAGGCCTGGAGCTGCCTCCTCTGTCAGGACAGGTGGGTCTGTGTCTGACTGAGCTCAGGGAGGTGGTGACCAGGCTGCAGGTGAAGAAACTCTTCCCATACAACCCCTCCTCACTGCTAAAGCTCTTAGCTCAGGTAGAGAACTGTTCCCAGCCTCTGCCATGATCTGAAAAACAATAAATATCCATCATGTGTTTTCTTGGTCATTGTGATTTCAATAAGTTAAAGATCCAATGAAAGAAAAGCATCTTATTGTGTCATTCCAAAACATTCTGATTCAAGAGACTGAGTGAAAACTAAACCCTGTCATGTCTGGACTCAGTTTGATGATCTGGCAGCTAAGACCAGAACCAGGTTTCCTGGTGGACTCCATCAACCAGCTTCCTGTTCAGCTGTCCCTAACAGTTCATCTAGGACTCTTCTTCTGTGACGTTGTGACAATAAAGGAATGTTGAAATCATGGATATCTACTCAGTGATGTTGCTCATCGGTTATTGTGAAGATGCTATGAACACCAAAGTCTAAAGATCTGTATATTAGACTCACACTGGCAAACTTTTCACTACGTTTTCTACGCTTTTCTATAGTCTGGCCTCATGGCAAATAGCTATGACACAAGTGCCTGGCAGTAACCTCAACCAGTTAAGCTTTGTCATCACTCTTTGGGAGTGGTCACACCAGCCATTTGTACCTGGCTAAAGCACGCTTCAACCCTGAAGTCCAGTTCGTTTGGGCAGTGAACGGTGCTCAGGCACAATTCACTTCTCTGCTGTGGCAGACTTGGAGGGGTGTATCTGTGCGGTACACTTCACCCAAGAGCTCAAGCACGGGGACACAGAAAAGACATGATGCAGTATTACACAATCACCACAACCACTTCTCTCCACAATCATTTCAAACAAAGGCAGAGTGGTAGAGGGTTGTGTAAGACCAAACTGAGATCACATAAACCAAAAAGTACCTGAAGTCGTTGCCATGTTCTCTGTGTCCACAGCTGTGCTGACTCTGAGGAGCCTGTGTCCTATAGATTTGCTTCATGATAACTCTGGCGGACAATGCATGTGTCGACAATCATGCTTAAGTCATTTGGAGTAGTGTGACCATGAGCCGTGCTGGCAGCAGGGGTGTGGCCAATAAGAATTTGTTACCTTAACTGTGGATACAGCCCCAAGTGGACATGTGAGGAACTGCAGTGTGTGCCCTTCACATGAACTTTGTTTTCTAGTTCCTGTTGGAGAAGCTTAACGGCAGGTAGCTTTGTATCTCAGTGGTACTCCTGAACCTTGAGGAGCAAAGTTTCATCTAAGGAGGAGAAGCAGATGGGCTGCTGGGTAGGATGAAAAACTAGAAGCTCCGTGAGCTGGAGGGAAATATGCTGGAAGAGTTTGGTTTGATTCTTCATGTTAACCAGGATAACAACATGACAACAACACAAATAGATACCACATGTTTTTACCAAGTCAGACTGGCCACTACAGGACTGTCCTTCAGGGATTAGAGAAGATGATCAGGGGAAATGTGATGACTTTGTTGGCTGCTGCTGACTGAGAAATATGAAGATGGAAAAATGTCTTTAAAGTTGCTGTTTGATGTGATACTGACCTGTATAGGTAAAAAAAAAAATCGCAGCTCATCAACAACACATGTAAAGCACAATTCAAATATACAAATGATTTTGGAATAAATTAGAAATGCTACAAAAATGTGAAGTAACTTAATCATCCTTTTATGTTTCCAGCAGGTTCTACTTAACATGAATGAAATCACAACAAGTCTGGGGTGAATTCTATGTTTTATTCAAATTTATTTAAATAAAACATTCTGTTTTACCAACACAGTTTATAAAATACAGAATAAATATAAAATCCCTTTTCAAGTTACAGTTGTTATTAAAAATAGATACTTTATCATTCACCTTTAATTTTCACAATGAAACCTTTTCATCCCTCACTGTGTGTCAGACTCTACAGTGACTGAAACACTTTGGCAGAACAGAGGTTCAGATGAAACACCCCTGTGTCTCCTGCAGGAGGAGGAAGTGCTGATCTCTCAGAGACAGAGGCTCACTGAGCTTTAACTTCTTCTCTGAAGTCAGATTATTGTTCAGCTTTTTCCCTTTAGCACATCTTTTCCAAGAGAGAGCAGGAACTGCTTTGGTTTAGTTTGTGAAACGAATAAAAACAAAACAAAATACAGATGTGATTCCTGTTGGTTTGAATAGAAGCAGAAGTAGATAACAATAAAATAATTTAAACAAACTAAAAATGTAATGATTTGATATTGACCTCTTGGTGCTTCTTTCACAAAACAGAAACAGTGAGTAGTAACAGCTACCTGTGTGTGTGTGTGTGTGTGTGAACCTGTGTCACAGTGTGTTCATCGTATTGACAGTGCGTTTCATTAAAGTCCCATGTGTTCACGTGTGTGTGTTGTGTAAGCAGTACCTGCATGCAGCTGAACTTCCAGCCACCTGTGTGATTTTTCTGTTAAAACTAATTTTCTTTTGGATCCTGCGTTACATTTAATATTTTCTAAGAACATGGACATGAGAACATTAAAATAACTGAATAATAAAAAGCACACACAGTCTTATGTTATTTACCATCAATCTAAAATCAAAATGTGAAAGTAATGACAGGATCTGCACATGTGATACTGTTAACAAAGACCCGACATGAAGACAGATCTTTACCCACTGTGAGCAGAGAGCTCTGCAGTGTTTAATGAGTGACAGTGGTGAGAACAAACTTCCTTCGTAATGTTGCAAATGTAAGGATGGATTAGGTTTTGTATGTAGATGATGAACTGTGACGTGAAGCGGTGCCGCTCAAAAAGATAGTCATCTGGAAGTGTGAGAACATCTGTGCACAGTCTGACAACCCTCTCTGGATGAATTCTTAATTTTCTGTGCTGTCATGCTGCCCCTTCATCCACAGGATGGTTATCAAAAGGACATGTCATGTTACATGTCAGTGAAAAAGTCAGTTATCATCAGTGCCTCATGGACTTCTCACATACTGACTCTGATTACTTTATTTGATTTTTTTTTTAAAGTTTGGTTTGATTAACTTCCCTTTCTGAGAAAGAAAACCCAGAGTTTCCCTTATCTTATCTATCCCTTATCAGGGTCTACAGACTCTGAGTTTTCACTGAACCTGCTTTGTGGAACAGGCCCCTGGAGCAGGAAACCACGAGGGCTGGCCTGACCATTGTTACTCTGGTACATCATGAGGACATGCTGCTTTCCTGTGCTAAGACTTTTTCTTGCGCAAGTATTTTGTCCTGCACAAAATAACTCTGGAAAAATGCACAGGATTATTAAAATTCTGCTCTGCAGTGTATATACTAATATGAACTTTTTTCTGCTTTTTTCATGGTTCATATTGAGTATCTCAAGAGGATTTAGCTGTTCCAGGCTGTTAGGAAGTATTTGCTCTTGTGCGTAGACAGGGCTAAATTTCTGGACTGTTAGTTCATCAAATAAATAAATGCATGATTAAATGAATCTAAAATCTACAAATTTTCTACTTAAAGCAAAAAAAACAAAAAAAAACAAAAACTGAGCAACACTGGTCGACTGCAAGGAGTGATAAAGTCACAGCAGTGCACTGCTTACAGGAGACACACACACACACACACACACACACACACACACACACACACACACACACACACACACACACATTTACTTGGAACCTCAGTGAAACAAGTGCAAACCATACTGTGTGTACTGTGCATGTACATACACACACAGTATGTAAATATTTGTGTGTGTGCGTGTGTGTCACCAGTGCAGGTGTAAGTGTGGGTGCTGGTGAAGCTGACACAGTAACTCCTCCTCTGTCGGCTCCTGGATCTGCTCTCTGCACAGAAAGGAGGACAGAGTTGATCAGATGATGTAAGCAGGAAGAGATTGAGTTTTTTTGATGAGGTGACTCTCGGTGAAACTGACCTGAACATGAGCTGAACGGAGGTTTGATATCTGATCATTTCCACCTCAGTCACAGTGCAGCTGTGACTGCGGTCCCACCTGTAGGTGAAGTTCTGTCCAAAACAAGAAACAGATCTTTCAGGAAATGTAAATGAAACTTTCCCTTCACTTGTTGATATATGGTTAAAAAAACCTCTCTGTTCATACTTTGAAAATTCTAAATTTGGTCTAATAATAACAGATTTGATCTCCTTGACATTTACTTGACAGTGTGAAAGTCAAATATAATTCAAGTTGCTTGTCAATCCCATTCAGAGTCAGGAAAACACAAAACCTGAGAAAAGAAGAGTTTAAAACTCAGCAGAGGATGCAGAGTCATTTCCAGATGTGCACTAAAAGAAGGAGCAAAACTTGGATTTGTTGTTATTCTCAGGTAACTATGCTTTGATTTGACTGGTCCAGCTCACGTAGGATGGACTCAGACTGGATATGCTCTACAGCCTGATACTGAACATACTTCAGCACTGACTCCACCACAAAGTGAGCATCAGACTTTTGAGCACAACATGTTTCTGTGTTGATGTGATACACCGCTCTGCAGAGTTGTCGGTACGATCGTCACATTGCCTGTTTCTGGTTCTCCTACGGTGCAGCTTTGTCACAGTGATTTTGAGCGTGTCATGAATGTTTGAGTCTGTCTTGCCTGAGTGAACTGACCTCTAAGATAAGCGCCACAAACAAGTTGACCCACATGACCGATGAGGTGAGCCACCAACACACGAAGTAGATCTTGGACCAGCTGAGAAAGAAAAGAATCCTCATCATGGTCACCATCATCACTTTTCTCCATCATCATCAAAAGTAAAGCGTGTCTCTTACTCTGTGGTGTATCTGCTGTAGGCCTCCATGAAGGCCTGCCAGTTGTTGACCACCATGATGTTATACAGCAGAATGACGGATGCCTAAGACAGATGGAGGGAGGCGGGGCTTACTGCACAATATGAATTTAAAGAGTGGGTATTCACTTCTACCAGACTTCAAACATAGGTATAAAGTAACAATGCTGGATGTTCAAACTGAGCATGTGCAGACTTTCAAACCTCGACATGTTCATTTATTGTGCAAAACCCTCAATCTGTCTGTAAACTGATTACAACACCCCGTTCTTAAAATAGTGCCAGATCTTCATGAGACCCGCTGAAATGATGATGTCATCACATAAGGATGTCCTCACTGATTCATGACCCGTTAGGCGCCTCAAACACCAAGGTCTGCACAAAGCTCCAACCCTGACAATCTCCAAGGGGTTGGCCAATTAGAGGGAAGGGGGTTTGTGGAGCAGGGAGCCATAAAGAGACAGCAGCCAAAACAAAGCGTTTCAGACGGAGGCTGACATAAGGGTTTTCTAAAGGGCAGTGAGAGAAAAAAGTGTTTTGGGGTTTTTTTTGGTATGAAGTTACTACAGGAGTACCAGAGGGACGGAATAAAGTGTAAAAAAAATACCCCTCCTAACTCATAACTGACAGAAGTAATTATCATCAAATGATTTTTGTTGAAAAAAGAAAAAGCACAATGTAACTTGAGAAGTGACAAGTGAAATGTGTAAATTTAAAGCAACAGAATAAAAACAGGCCTTACTGCTCATCTTACATGCTACTCACCCCAAAGTCATCAAAGTTATTGGGCCAGTACTCCAGCTGTTCATAGGTGCCACACACCATGCTGAGGTTAGAGGAGATGTTTTCCATCGTGGTGTTGGAGAGAACACTAACATACACACACACGGTCACAAGTATGAGCACACACACCCCAGGAAGGATTCACAAAAGAGATTTGTATTAAAAAGTTTTGTGTAGTGCAGCTTTCTCTAACAAGAACAGTGCTATTTTTAACATCCTAACACATCATATGAAGATGATTGTATGTTCTCTGTCTCACAGGACAGTTAGAGACAGCATTTCTCATCAACATTTATCAGGCTGCCAGTAAAGAGTCTTCTTGCATAGAAAAAGTCTTTCTCTTGAAGCTTGCTGTGTTCTTATGTTCTCTTTGACTTTTCTCAGCACAGATAACTTCATACCTCATATTAGGAGGAGGTTTAATGGCTCCTTCAAACAGCCAGATCCCAAAGACTGCAAACACATAGTACACCACCTGCAGGAAAAACAGGAGCAACACAGAACAGGTGAACTTTGATAACACAGCAGAGAACCATCAAAGAGTGTTTAACCATAACAATAACCCAGAATAACTCAGACTGGACTTTTTTAAATGTTTACCTGTTTGTGTCACACACACACACACACACACACACACACACACACACACACACACACACACACAAACACACACATACACACAAATTGAACACAATACACAGACCAGGTACAGACTTGACTGTCAAACAGGCTCTTTATCAGTAAAGACACCTGCTTGGTGTAAGTGTGGATCAGCTGGCGAACCAAACCTGACCAAGTATGACATCACTCACCACCAGGATTCCTGCAAAGGCTCGAAGGTTTTTCAGCAGGTCCAACAGTGTGCTCGCAACCAACGCCATGAGCTGCAAAACAAGCAGGACATTCAGTTAAACAGGTAGAGGGAAGGCTGCAGGCTCAGGTGTGTGTGTGTGAGCGCGTAAGTGTGTGTGTGTGAGTTAACGTGCAGAAATGTGTGTAAATGTGTTGTGCTTATTTTTCCTTCCCTATGACAGAACATTCCTCCTCATGGCCTGAAATGTTTTTTTTTAAACCTCTTCGTATTCATATGAAGTAGAAATCCCTGATGTGTCTGTAAACTGATGACAACACCCCTGTTCTAAAATTTATACCAGATCCTCTCAAGACTTGCTGAAATGATGATGTCATCACACAAGGATCCCACCACTGAATCATGAGCCGTGTGAGGCCTCAAACACCAAGGTCTGCACAAATTCAAATATTTCGCATCTAGTTATGACCTTGTAATGACAGTTTGCCTTCAAAACAGAATCAATTCCTAGTCTTTGAGCCGTTATCTTGCTGCAGAAATAAAATTTGACACCTCCCTGACGACACTGAATGATGAATAAGTATCTGCCTGTATTTCTCTGCAGTGAGGACAATATTAATCCACCAAATCTACAAATCTATCACTGTTTCCTGCTGACTCTCTTTGTTGTAACACTCTTCAGTCCTTCTTTCTTTCTGCTACTGACAAATACTTCTGCTGGTATGGAAGCAAAGGGTGGAAACACCAAACATGGTGTTGACTTCGATGCATCATGTGTTTGCTCAATTATCATTTTATAAATTGATTGTTATTTATACTTTGGAAACAATCCTTGGTTTACAACATTTTCGCATGCACCTCAAACTTTTGCACAATACTTTATAGTCATATAAAGGAGATTCAGATAAAGAGGTGAACACTGATTTTTTTGAAAAGCAGGAGAATTTTTTGCCACTCGAGGGGGCAGCTTTGTGTTTTGCCAACCGAGGGGGTGGGGTGGGGGGGTGTACAGAAGCATGTGTCTTGGCCCCCAAGTGTGTTTTATTTTTTCAGCAACTGGGGCCACTGCTCCGACATCATGACCAACCTTGATATCTGGGATGATGCGGAGGAAGCGGAAGACAATCAGGAGGTTCACCAAACGAATCATCTCCCACAGTGACATCACACTGTTAGAGGACGGGTTCCTGAAAACACAACATACAGCTAAATATGATTGGTCCATCCTTGCTATTCAATATAAAATGTCACCTGAACAATCAAAGGTTTAAGTGATATATAGCCCTGGAAAAAATGAAGAGACCACTGCAAATTTTCAGAGATCAGCATCTCCACATATATGACAGTCATTCCATTGCAGTGTCTGTTGAATTCCAATATAAGCACACCTGTTTCTACCTGTTTCTACCTGATAAGGTACTGATGAGGTCATCACCTGAAACAAATCTTCTTTAAGGAGGAAATGTATAAAAACCATTGTTGAGGTCATCACTCTGTAAGACTGGTGGAGAACACGCCAAGATGCATGAGAGATGTTACTGCAAATCAGGGTCATTCTACCAAATAATGATTTCTGAAAACTTCCTAAGTTAAAACATTAGTAATGTGTTGTTTAAAATTGAAAATGAACTTTTTTGTCTTTTTGCTTTGTTTTGTTTTTTTAGCATTATTTGAAGTCTGACAACTGGGATTTTCGGTATTTTGACCATTTTTCATTTTCTGCAGATAAATGCTCTAAATGACAATATTTGGGATTTGGGATTAATGTTGTTAATAAAACAAAAATTTTTATTTTACTCAAAACAAATACCTATAAATAGCAAAATCAGAGAAAGTGAAAAATTTGCAGTGGTCTCTTAATTTTTTCCAGAGCTGTTTATATGTCTTTGCCAGTGTCAGCCCTTAACAGCTTTAAAACCCACAGGAGCACTGATGCTCTCACATTATAAGAGCTATTTCAATTTTTACTCAATTACTGTAACTCCACAACTAATTGGGCAAGCAAAAAAACTCAAACTGCCCCTCAAAGAAGAAAAAAACAAAAAAGCCTTATGGCGATGTCCAGAGTATGAAGGCACTGTGTAAGAATCACCATGCAACGACGTTCCAATGACAGGTAATAACTGATGCCAGCTGTTCTCATTACCGTAACTCTTCAACTATTTGGGACAAGAGAAATGATTCAAAGATTGACTGAAAGAAGAGAAGATGAGCTCTCCAGGCATGGTCTCTGACTCTTCTATGGTCAAAATAAGAAGTACAAAAAAGTCCAGGTGCCCAGTATAAAACTTGATGACACTAACAATCAGAGTAACAGGGAGTTTTTGTATTTTTCTTGAATGAATAATCTTAGACTCTGTCACAAATATACTTTAAATTACACTTGAACAAAGGAAAACCTACCACTGGGAATAAGGAAGCCTGTAGGTGAAATATATTGTGATCTGAAGGACCTGGTGGGAAAAGAGAAAAAGAAGAGACAGATGTTCATTTCATTGAATAAAAAGAGAAACATTTCTTTTTAATCTCTTATTGCATTTGTTTTCTCCTTTGAAGTAGTTGTTGTCGATGTCAGAGCTGCAGCTCATGAATATTTTGTGAATCAGTTCAAAGTGAGGAGGTTTGTGTGTGTGTGTGTGTGTGTGTGTGTATAGAGAGCAGTGTTACCATGAGCAGGATGGTGAGGAAGCCGTCAAAGATGTTGTTCCTGTAGGACAGGTAACCTCTCCAGCCAAAGGCAAAGATCTTCACACACATTTCAAACAGGTAGTAGAGGATGAAGCACAGGTTGATGATCTGGCTCAGAGATGAAGAAGGAGCAGGATTTAGTTCATGAGTTTAGCTGGGTTTGTCAGAAACAGAGTTAGATTCAACAGGTTTTTAGATTTTCTCTTAGTTTGAGTCAGATTTTTGTCTCTTTGATATTGATATTTTCTTCATGTGGCCCAAAGATGCCGTCATAGTGTTTTGGTTTCTCTTGGAGTTGTCTTTGTGAAGCCAGACAGGTGGAGAAATCTTTCCATTTGTTCTCTGTTTTTCACACTGATTACAAGTTTGTGTTTCTACTGGTTGAAGTGAGGAAACTCAAGTAACAGTGACAGTGCAGTCACATGATCATCAATGACGATGCATCAGTTCAGATAGTTTTATATGCTGCATTCTGTTTGATCTTGATTTATATCTGAGAAAGTGAAATCATAGAATACAGTTTTTAAGACTGTGTGGTGTTTTTATTTCACAAAGAATAAAACTTAGATTATTTTTTTCCCTATCAATTACTGGACATTTTAGGTGACTCCATTTGAGTTCTTTGCGACCCCACGTGGGGTCCTGACCCAAAAGGTGAAAAAACACTGGTAAGTGAACATCCCCTGAACACATCTCTGCTCCTCAAATAGTGTGATGACTGCACTCACCTCCATGATAAAGTTGTCTCTCTCTGCTGTCGTCTTCTCTGAGTTTATCACCAGTACAGCCTGAAACACACAGCAGGACATCATCAAACATTAGAGTGAATCCATCTGGATAAGCCTGTGTGTGTGTGTGTGTGTGTGTGTGTGTGTGTGTGTGTGTGTGTGTGTATGTAACTTACACATATGCACATGACGTTGACCAGTGCCACCGCGTTGCCCAGCACAGTGAGATAATAGTGACTAAACACTCTCTGGAGACTCTGAAGGATTGGGGAGTCATAGTGGGGCAAGGGAGGATGCTGGAGGAGCGCACACACACACACACACATACACACACACACACACACACACACACACACACACACACACACACACATACACACACACAGTGACCAGCATGAATCAGATGATAGATTATACCAGTGTTATTTGTAAACACAGCACAGTTTTACCTCCTTGATGCGATCTTTATCCAGTTGATCAAAGATCTTTCTGAACTGCTCTCGGTCCATGTGGCCCAGGTCTGCACACTGCTGCACCTCCTGATCCCAACAGTCAGACAAAAAAAGTGTGAAAAAAAATACTGTTTAAGGTTTGACACACTTATATCATAATAATTATCATTTGAAATGAGGCCTTTCTGAAACATTTGGTGTGATGAAAATATTCTTTTTGAGCTGGTTGGTGGGACGGTGTGAATTCTGGCTCTGACCTGAGTGATGGCTGCTCTGTAGTAACTCTTCATCTGGACCCTGGACATCACCTCCAGCACAGTATCAACACAAACGTGCTCCCTGACAAATGAACAAAGATAAAAATAATAACAGAAGACTTATATACTTCTGAAAACACCTATGTATAAATAACCATGTGTGTGCACTGAGAAATTTACACCAATATGACATGATGAAGTGAAAGCTGCTGAGTGGACATTGCCCAAGAAAACAGACGTTACTTCATTATTGCTCAATTATTGCACAGCAGTGAGTGAGATATTTACTGTAACAGCTTTTTATAACTGAGTGTAAACGGTCTGAAAGAAGTCCAAAAGAAGGATTTATTTTGACGGTTCCCCAGCTCTCTCAGTCATCACTCATGTGTGAAACTGATTCTGGTCACATAAAAACCAGAGAGAGCCAGAGTTCACAGATAACATGATGTGAAATGGCTCAGTATAAATTTAGACTGAGACAGAGCTCTGAAGTATGAACCACCACTTTTGGTGAAGTGATTGTGTGTGTGTGTGTGTGTGTGTGTGTGTGTGTGTGTGTGTGTGTGTGTTTGTCTCACACAGCAGCTTGTTGAGCCCCCTGACAGCTGAGGACTTGAAAAGCAGCTCTGATCCCCAGTCGCCTCCTGATGATGGACGTCTGGACCGACATCTGGACCAGAACATGAACAGAAAGACTCCTTTGACAAACTGTGACTGTTCAGACCTGTACAGAGAAGCTGAACTCTCAGTGTTTTAAAAATGCATCAACCATTTCCTTTGGTTTCAGGAAGGAAAGGTGTTAATATTTTCTTACAAAGTTTAAAGAGGGGGTATTGTGCTTTATATTTAGGTTTTGAATTGTCCTTCTGATACCCCCCCCAGTAGCTTTACATGATTTACAGCTCAAGAAATGTTGAGTTCTCTCTCTCTGGTGTTTTACAAAACTCTTATTTCAGCCTCTGACTGAGACACTTTGTTAAAGCTGCTGTCTCTTTAAGGCTCCTTGCTCCACAAACCCCCTTCACTTTAATTGGCCTGCCCTCTGCTGACTTGTCTTAGGTAGAGCAACATGTAATGAACCAGTCAGGAAATCCTTTTGTGATGACCTCAACATTTCAACAAGCCTCATAAATTGGATCTGGCACTATTTTTAGAACGTAGTGTTTCGACCAGTCCACTGACAGATATGAATATGTAAAGGTTTAAAAATTAGCACACGTTAAGGCTGAGCATCCAGAATTGGGACTTAACATTCATGCTTAAAACAGGGAAATCAGAATACCCCCTCTTTAAGTTAATATTCTCATTAAAGAGGAAGTACTATATTGTAGAAATCCTTAAATTTGTCCGTAAAAGCCCACTACATAAATTCCTTGAATAACTGGTTCATGACACATTTTCATAAACACCAGTGAGAGAAAACAGAGAGTGTCTGAGCTAAATGATTGGTGCTACAAAAAGTAGAATGCTCCCTCTTTGAGTCAAACGTTTTGTGAGGATTTTTGTTATAAAGTCACCATCATTCACAGTGTGGGGCTCCTCAGCCTCATGTTTCACAGTTTGTGTGTCACTCACCAGTAAATATCCTCTGAACTGGTTGTAGATGATGGCTGTCAGTAAGTTCATCAGACAGTAGGTTCCTGCCCACAGAAACATGTGTCAATAAATACAAATCATGCACAAAAGAATTCTCTGCCTCATACACAGTCATCCTGCTCACCAATGACACTGAAGGTGACAAAGAAGATGGAGTAGAGTCTGTTGAGCGAGTAGGCCGGGATCATCACTGTGGGAGGAAAGAGGAAACAGAGAGGAAACACAGAGGAAACAGAGAGGAAACAGAGGAAACAGAGAGGAAACGCAGAGGAAATACAGAGGTAACACAGAGGAAATACAGAGGAAACAGGGAGGAAACAGAGACACAGATAATCAGACAGAAGAATAAACAGATGAGATCAAACAGGTCATGTTGTTTCTGAGTCGGTACCATCAGGGTTGTTGGCTGTGGTGAGCAGCACTAACAGGGAGGTGAGTGAGGAAGGTAGATCTCGAAAATGTAACTCCCATTCTCCGTTCTTCTTTGGATCCTGAGCAGAAACACAGACAGGAGGCACACAGACCTCAGAGAACAGCCTTTAGAGTGTGATACGAATAAGGAGTGGACACAGGAAATGACAGGAGCACGCTCAGTGTAACAGACACATGCACCGTGTGGTCACACTCTACAACCCTGGACAACTTTACAAGTGTCAGAAATCAACCAATCTCACAGAAAGATGTGAATAATAATAATAATAATAATAATGATAGTAATTCCCTCTATCAGTTAAGTACCCAGAAGGTGAGCAGACTATCTGTTTAGTGTTCCTCACAGCTCGGTACTCTGAGACATGTCAGTAGTGAATCCTGGTTGTGTCCTACCAGTACTCATCTACCAACTCCAACCTCACCAAGCAGAGCAAACATAACCTGGCTCTTCATTTTATTGATAGACTCTCAGGTTTGAACAGATCACTGCAGAATAACTGCTGCATGTGGACAGGAATCAACATTAGCATAAACAGCTTAACTTGAACATTACAACATAATATATCACAGAAATACATTTCAGCAGAGAAAAGCACAGAATCCTCTTCTCATTGCCAAAGGTTGCCAGCATGTTGTCACCAAAAGACTTTTGGTCTATAAGCCGTGAATGGATTGGTTGAGCAAAGCAGCTGAGAAATAACATTTCAAAATCATTTTTGGTGCCGATAATTTAGCTTAAAATCATGGATTGTGAACAGACAAATGTATAAAAGTGTGACGTTAAGATCTCTTACAAAGTCTTTACAGTGTCTCTGGTGACCTCATGTCTCACCTTTATATTACAGGTCAGACGCCTTACTGAGCTGAGGAAATGGTTACCTTCAACGCTCGGTTGCTATTACAGTGTAGTACATGTTGACAAACACACACACACACACACACACACACACACACATATACTCAGCCATGTGTCAGCAGAACAGCCGTTGTGTCTACCAAGGTGTGACCGTGAAGGCCTGAACTCACCTCAGTTTTAGCAAACAGCAGCATACCGATCATAGTGAAGAGGCAGAGGTGGAGGGCCAGCAGCAGGATGACACTACACACACACACACAAACGCATGTAAATGCACACACACACAAACACACAAAAAAACTTGTTAAGTCGTCACAATCTTGGACTTATTGTAATTTTCTTACATTCGCCATCGTAAGGTGCAGAAGCTGAAGCATTTTTCCAAAATAAACAAGTGTTTTTGGAAATGAGAGTTTGCTCATCAAACGCAAAACTGGTAAAAGTTTTTTTTCCTCCAATTATATTCATAAATAGCAATAATGATACATTAAATTCTCAATTATAATTGTTTGATTTTGACTAAAGTATCTGTTGTTGTGGTTTCCTAGCAGCAAGGAAAGAAATTGAGTGAAAGTTAATACCATTCAGCCACATCTTCAGAGAAGGGATTTTTGCATTCTTACTTCAGTGACATGTTTTTTTTCCAACTGCTAGAAAGCAGTAAAAAAAACTAATTTTGAAAAAAATATGTAATTTTGTAGATAATAAAGATGTGCCAAGGATAATGAGTAACAGTTCTGTTCAGATCCAAAAAGTCACAATGTTGTGCACCATGCTGCAGATACCACACAGGAAATGTTGGATTTCAGGACATAACTTTAAACTGTGGTGCAGGTTTACCATTAATAAACACATCTGGATGTAAGGTTTGTAGTTTCTCCTCAGGAGAGTGGAGTTCATGTGAAGATTTACAGAGGACCCACGGGTGATCTGGAGTTACTACATCTTTCGTCACTTTCCCACTTGAACTTGAAAGCATCAAAATAATTGATAAATACTGTAGAGGAAGGACATCAACCATTCAACAGTCATCAATAACTAAATGGGGTTCAGTGCATACAGGCCCTCACATGTAAGCTGTGAAAGTTGAGTTTTCCCATTTTGATATTTTAACTCTGAGTCATGTTTTTTCTTCTTGAAAGCTTACTTAAACTGATTTGATAACATCAATTGTGATGTTTATTCAATTACCTGGCAATCTCCGGCAGAGTCCTCTTGATGCACTTCAGTGTTTTTTTCATTAGGGACGAGTTCTGCAGCAGGAAGAATGGACGCAAGAGTCGCCGGACTCTCAGTTTCTAAACAACAAAAGAAGTGAAAGTTAACATTTTATAAAGACTAGGAGCCAAAAACTGATTCCAATCCACTGAACTCCTCCTGACATAGAGTTAGCTTCAAGCCAATGTGACAAAGTTGTGAGTGATCTTTGTCGTTCTGTTTTCACTGGTAGGACATAACCTGGACCCACTGACACTACCCATTACAGACATGTCTCAGAGCACCAAGCTGTGAGTAACAGTAAATTTAGCCTGCTACAAAACCATGATACAAACTCACAAAGTTTGCTTGTTGACATGCTTTTAACAACAAGTTTTAGTAAATCTGAGGAGCACTTGAATAAAAAAGGGTCTGTGTGACTTAAAAAAAAGATGCGATGGCTCCTTCATCATAAAAGCACTGAAACACAGAGATGCTGTTTGCTCTGCATCAGTTTATGAAGCTCTTGAGGCTTTGTGCATGCTCTGTGAAGAAGATGGCCTGAAACTGCACAACCTTTGATGACTCCAGCCCTGAGAGTTTCTGGATTGACCAGAACAAGGTTGTAAGATGATGCAGGATGTGGAAGATTAGCTGATGTGGAGTGAACGCAGAGATGCCTGACGACCCTAAAGTCAGCTCACAGGTCACTCAGCTCTTACAGTGAAACTGTTCCTCTTTGGTCATGAGAACAGGAGATTATCTGTCTGAGCCTGTTTCATGTTGTTTTGGACTGAAAGCTCACACACACTCCTCCATGTCTGAGAAATAAAGCCCACAGCCTCACCTCGTCACACACCATGCTGACAGAGAGCATCCAGTCAATGAAGGTGACTGTGATCACCACTGTGTAACCGATAAGCCATTTGCTCTTCCTGAACTCCTCCCAGCCAATCAGGTAGCTCTTAGGCCAAAACAGAGGGAGGGAAGCAGAGGGTTTGTTTTGTCCAAAAATGATGAATTCACTTTAAATCTGAGAGATTTTATCAAAATATCACAGATTTTTACTGTTGCCATGGCTGTGTTTACCTTTACAGCGAGATCAAGAGTAAAGATGAGGAGGCAGACCATCTCAATGCTCTCTGTGAAGCCACAGGGGGGCTCCCAGGGTTTGGAGCGATACCGAGGGTCGGAGGAGATGGCGAGTGAAGAAGGGCGCTCCACGAATGCTAGCAACAACACGACTGCGATGGCCAGACCTAAACCCCTGAAAGATACAGACATGATGTAAACAATGTCTAAAAGAAATGATCACAAAGGTTCAGGATTTAACACAAGAATTCATGTCTTCTTATTATCTATATCATCATCCATTTATCTCAGTGGTTCTAATTCAAAGAATTAAACTCATATCTCTTATATTCAGCTCATACAGAGTTAAACACTTCAGCATTCATTTCTTCCCTTTTGTTGTGGTTGTGGCTCACAGTAAATGAAAGTTAAATCCTGTATCTCATTGAATTAGAGTAGAGTGAAAAAAAAAGAAACTAATGGAGTCAGACTGTGATGAGCTGCTGAAGTTTGCCTTTAAAGTCTCTCTGAGTCTGGTTCAGTCACAGACTCAGTCCTGGTTCAGACTTCTGACTGACAGCTGTCCAGAAAACACTCACTGACCCCCCACAAGGAGACTCAGACCCTAAAGGTCACTGCTAAAGAAGCTGTCTGTTCACAGGGAGCTGGATCCAAACAGATCACCAGAAAGAGGAGTGGAAGGAAAGAGAGAGGGAGGGAAAGATGAAGAGGAAAAAGAGAGAACCTTAGTCTGGAGAGGACTGTCAGAGCGTCCAGAGCACCAGGCTCAGAGGAGTCAAAGAGGTGAACTGCAGCTGCTTCAGTCCTCCATCACAACAATCCTCCACCACAGAGCACTCCTCAACCACAGAGCACTCCTCCACCACAGAGCACTCCTCAACCACAGGGCACTCCTCAACCACAGAGCACTCCTCCACCACAGAGCACTCCTCAACCACAGGGCACTCCTTGACCACAGAGCACTCCTTGACCACAGAGCACTCCTCAACCACAGAGCACTCCTCAACCACAGGGCAGTCCTCAACCACAGGGCAGTCCTTGACCACAGAGAACTCTTCAACCACAGATCACTCCTTGACCACAGAGCACTCCTTGACCACAGAGCACTCCTCCACCACAGAGAACTCTTCAACCACAGAGCACTCCTCCACCACAGAGAACTCTTCAACCACAGAGCACTTCTTGACCACAGAGCACTCCTCCACCACAGACCACAGAGCACTCTTTAACCACAGATCACTCCTCAACCACAGATCACTCCTCAACCACAGACCACAGAGCACTCTTTAACCACAGATCACTCCTCAACCACAGATCACTCCTCAACCACAGACCACAGAGCACTCTTTAACCACAGATTACTCCTCAACCACAGAGCACTCCTCAACCACAGATCACTCCTCAACCACAGAGAACTCCTCCACCACAGAGCACAGAGGTCATCTACTGCTGTTGGTCCACTCTGGTTTCTGAAGTCCAGAGTCAACACAGACGTTTAACAGGAAACTTTAGAGCACGTTACTCTTCACCTTCTGAGCAGCCTTATGGAGAGGATCGTTTCATTTCCCAACAGGACTTTGCTCTTGCCTGCAGCATCAAAGCTACCAAAGGCTGCTTAAAAGACCAGGATGTAACTATATTTGGTTGATGATATGAGGTTTTGTCAGGATGAAGATGAGACACTCAGACTCAGTAACGCAGACGAGCTGAAAGCTTCTATCAAACCAACCTGAGCTTTATAACATCTCAGCTGAGCTACAGACTCATCTCCATGACACCACAAGAGGCAGAAATTCATTCAAAGGAGACAAAAAAGTATTGAGTAAATATGAATAAACATATTATTTTTCCCTTTTGTGATGAAAATCTTTTTTAATGGTCTGATAAAATATCCTAACTTTATGAGATGCTGAATTTTGTTTCATTAACTATAAGGCAAAGAAAATAGATCAATGCTGAAATGTTTCCCACTGTATGAACTGAATCTGTATGATGTATAAACACATATTCAGGTTTGTAGATGGATGTTTTGATCTGGTGTGAATTTACCACTGGCAGAGTCTTGAGTAGTACCATCGGTACAGGCGCAGTGAGCTGGTGTCTACCCGGTGGTTGATGGAGCGGTACTGGAGGGAAACAAAAGAGCTTTGTTGAAACGAGAGTTTAGAGAGTAAAAGGACTTTATCAGAGACACTTGAGAGGGGAAAGGAAGAAAAAAGGCCAAATTAGTAAAGCAAGAAAAGCCAAGGACAGAGGTTAGCTTTAGACACAAAGTGAGGATCTGTTTCTGATGCAGTCCCACATGATAAAAAAGCAGGAGAAACTATATGCAACCCATATGGAACATTCCAACATTTCATTTTGTGATGAGGATTTTTACAATCAGATATAACAAACACATCAGAATTAGTTTTACTTTGTCATAACATAATTCACATTTTAGGAAGCAAAGGCTTGGCGAGGACAAAAAGAGGAAAGCCTTTGTTCATACCTGTATGGCATCCTCGATGAACACAACAGCCTGCTGTATGTAGAGGTCTTCATCATCTGTGGACGAGGAGACAAATGTGAGCTGAAGAACCATCTGAACACACCGAACACACTGCTTACTGACGACGCTGCCCCAGTCGCTCTGACCACTGTGACCTGACTGTCCTGAACCAGCTGATAACTCCAACCCAACCCGGCACACGGAGCAGAGAAAAACCAGCTCAGAAGTGCTGCCTGGAAAACTGGTTGGGTCAGGAGTGAGGGAGGAAGTTTGTTTTTTCTTGAGGCTAAACTAGAAAAAATATCATCTGTGATCCAGCTGACTCAGAAAGACAAGTGGAGACAGGTTTAATAACACCAACCAAGGTGCTGCATGCCTAAGGTAGACAATTAAATTAAAATAAACCCCTAAAAAGTACTCAAAATCAGGCATCAGGTAATAGAGAATACAGTCAATAATGAGCGTGGGATAGAAAAAAAACAAAACAAAAAACAGTTATTGCTTAAAAAAAAAAACCCATCTGATAAAATATAAAGATGTGGATACAATCATCTACTTTAAAATGTAAAGTACTTTCTGCTCTCAGGTCTTGATCCTAGGATTATAAGATTACCTGAAGCTCCGATGACACTTTGACAACCCTGAATCTTTAACACTGTTTCTGTGTCAAGGGGGTCACATGATTTTCACTGCCCCACAACGACACTTTAGTTCTTTGAAAGGATTTTCATGAGACATGTTGGATTCTTGCTTATGACTACTCTGACTAACTTTAAAACCTTTGCAGAAGTTTAAGACCCTTTTTCTGAATTACAAAACTCTTCATGGGTTAATCCTGTCTTACAGAGCTGAATGTGCCATATTCTCCATGTAGATCACTTGGCTTGCAGCCTCCTCATCATACCTACGGTCTCTAAAAGTAGTATGGGAGGTTGAATCATCTACCAGTCAGGGTTTGGGCGGCAGACACTCTCTCTAATCTAGGAGCAGGCTTCAAATTTTTCTTTTGGATTAAGCTTTCTTGTTGCAGCTGGATCAGGTCTGAACCAGGTCTAAGTTGTGCTGCTACAGGCTCAGACTGACAGGCCCCCTGGTACAGGCCTCTGCTCTATGCTGCGTCCCTAATCGTGTACCTCTGCACTTCCACTCACTAGTTGGAGAGCACAGGTGCATTCACACTGACAGTTTAGGAAAACAGTTCCTTTTGATTTCTAAGCTTGTGCACTCAAAACGGTTCAACAACTGATTGAGGAAAGCTGGACACTTCTCACTCTTACTGGTCACTATATTGTCTGCCTGTCAGAATAACAGATTAAAATCAGAGAATAACAGAGGAAAACACCTGTGAATGGTTGTGAAATGCGACTGTCGTTTCAGGTACGTGCTAAGCAGCAGTGTTTGATTTAAGACAACACCACCCTGTAAGATTTAGTGCACTATTCTGGAATAGGGTGCAGGCAGTGACTTCATGTAACCACTTCCATGGTTGAGACCCAGCAGCAGTTTTTTGACCACATTTAAACACTCCGAGTATGAGTAGTGGCCATCGTACGTTGCAGCCTACAGGGCAGTTTAGGGTTAAGTGCATGAGTCACACCAACACTTTATGCTACATGTGAGCAACCCTCCTCTCTCTCTGTCTCTGTCTTTCTCTCTCTCACACACACACACACACACACACACACACACAGGTGCATACAGGGTAACTCAGCATGGTGTCAGGCTGGACCCCCTGGTGCAGTGTTTGGTTCAGTGTCTAACCAGCGTCTTCATACTGAAGAGGGACTGAACTCAAGCAATCTCAGACGTAAATAAGAAGTTCATATTAAAATTAAACATCAAGATTAAAAGTGTAACAGCTGCTGTTATTCCTGTCTTTAAGTTGTGTAATTTATCACAGAAAGGATCTTCAACTTTGCACTCAGATAAAACATTAAACCCCTCTCCTTTTTTGACCTGAACACTTTGACTATATATGTAATTTGTGATATTTTATATAACTGTTGTTGCTATGAACACAGGAATATTTAATCCTGTGTTAAGTGTTAAGACCTTTCTAGACAGAACTCCATAAGATGATAAAAAGTTTACTTAAGATGAACTTACCTGTACAATTCACCACACTGTTTTTAGGCAGTGTTGATTTTCAACCTAGACCCAGTGATAAACACCTACTTCACATCTGTTATTGTGCTTGTAGAAAAGCCATACCAAGATGCTTCCTGAACCTCCCACAGTACAGGAGTGGATCGTTATCGTGAATGAAATTTATGCTATGGAGAGAATTACTTCATATCTGAGATTACAGAAAGATAAATGTATCCATCTCTGGACCAAATGGTCTACATATGTCAAACCCCCACAGATAGATTTTGTAGATGATGCTGTTCAGGGACCCATGTGATACTGTTTAGTCTTAGCAACTCCCCTCCCTTATTTATTCTTAATTATATAATTATTATCATCATTTTAAAACAGGTACTTAATTCTCTGACGCTCTTCTGTCTCTAAAATGCTTTTTGCTTACTCTAACTTATGCACATTGTCTCCCCCAATTTGTAAATAGTTAAAAAAAACAGTTAAAATGTGGACTGCAAAGGATATTAATACATCCCCTTTCTTTGTATTACGTGTACTGTAATGCTGTCAATTTGCAAAAATAAATAATTTCAAAAATAAAAGAAAACACAAGGTCAAGCAGACCTGCCATTGGCTACAGAAGAATAAAGTGAAGGTTCTGGAGTGGTCATCTCAGCCTCCTGACCTCAATATCATTGAACCACTCTGTGGAAATCTCAACGAGATGACGCTCATGTCTATGAAAACATGGATGCAGTCACAGTGACTCACTGGTCATCATTTAGGAAATGCAAACTCAGCCACTCCTGACCAGACTGAACAGGGAACAGCTCCACTTAGGCCACCCTCAGTTTATGACCACGGGCCCAGAGTTATACACATGTACAGTTAACAGCTATGATGTAATAAAACAAAAATCACAGACATCAGTTGTTGGATTGTTCAGTTTTACTTTGACAGATGTCTGATTGGCAAAATTATATGAATGATTCAAATTGGAGCCAATAATTTGAATAGTTTAGACACTGACGTCCTCCTGTTACGATGACAGTTTGACTCTGTGGTGCAACCAACCAGTCAGTTCAGTCAGACCACTCACATTATTTAAGCCTCTTCGTTGGTTTCTGCTTCATGTTCTTTGTGATTGGGGTCGAGCTCCAAAGCTTGTTTCACATGTTGACTTTGAATAAAGAGACTAAGAAGGGGGAAAGTTTGCACTAAAGGGTGGTTTCACAAAATAAGCCACAGGTTAAAATGGTGAGGACTCAACACCCTCACTCAGCCCACCACCTTTAATAGCTGCTGCACCCAACCACTGAGCCGTAAACTGTAGTTCAACACTAAATACATGCTGCAGTGAGGACTTCTAGCTTTTTTTTTTTTTCTTTAAATTGATTTTGGGTAAACTTTTTATCCAGACAGGACAGTGCTGGCAGTGAGCAGGTTTGTTCCTCAGCTGCAGAGTGACGCTGTGAAACTATTGTTATTTTCCCTCCACAACGTTGCACAGACACAGTTATGATGACTCAGATCAGGACACACACACACACACACACACACACACACACACACTTGGTGTTGCTGACTGGATGCGTCAGAGTGGTGGTGATTGTGGGTGCCACTGACAGGGCAAGGCTTTTAACGGCTTCAACACACACAGACGACTCAAAGAAACCGTAGGTGACAAAGAGGTCCAACAAGTGTGACCTGCTGCTCACATGTGCTCAAAAGAAGAACCCAGAGCGCTCAGTCTTAGAAAATGAATAGAATTTAGAGTCATGATACAAATATACATCATTTTGAAAGGAATTATTTAATAAATGGTTCATTTGTCATGAATCTAAAACCCGTGTTGCCTGTTGATCTGAGAGGATCCTTTGCACCTTTTATTTTCAGACATAAGTTTGGGTTCAGGACCAGGTCAAATACACTGCAAAATATTATTCTTGATATGAGCTACATTCTACTGATAAGTCCAGGAAAATGTCTTATTTCAAGTTATTTAAGGTGGTCTGGTGAATGTGGCTCAAATCAAGAAAAATAAGAAAACTTTTACAACAAATAAGACATAATGACTTGCTTAGATTTCAGTTTTTGCAGTGCAGTAGGGTGTTGATATTAACTTTCATCTCGTGGTGTCAAGAGATACCTTTTTAAAAATCTAATTAGTGCACTCCTGGATTCCAGTCGTGGTCCAAGCAAAGACCATTTTCAAACAGCCTCCAATTTTAATCTTACAATGTATACATTTTTTCATCAGCTGCATTTTCATTACACTTGGAATTATGCAAAACCTATTATCACAGTAAAATATGGAAAACATTTTAGAAAAGATACTTGAACTTCAATAAAGCGCATTTTAAAGCTTGTTTTTTTTTATGATGGTTTTTCAGACGTTTTTCAGAAATTTTGATACTGAGGTTTATTGCAAAAGTGCAATACAAATATCCTTTTTGCAAAAACACATCAGTGGACATGTATAACAGATGCTTCTGTGAACTCTTCAGACATAACGTCTCCCAGAAGCCCCTAGTGTGTGGTCGCTGCCACACACACACACACACACACACACACACACACACACAAGCACAGACTCTGGCGTTCACATTACGGCTTTTTGCCTTTGTCTCTTGCCAACGTCAGCAACAACAGTGACACCTTTCAAACTGACAGTTCCCCCCCTAAAATGTTTGTGGGATCCGCGGTTGCCGCCAGTTACAGTCCTCCTTCCTTTTTCATCATTCACTAAAGTGAATCTTGCAGGACGAAATTTTACTAAATTGTACCCAGTTCCAGTTGTACCCGAAACACAGATGAGGAGAAATTGTTTTTGTCAAAACATCACAAATGTCACTCTTATTTTGCGGAAAAAATATCATGGACACGCAACTACTGAAATGAATAATTAATGTTCTACATTCTGTGCACGGTTACATATTCTGTTAAGGTCACAAACAAACCAAGGCATAACCAGCTCAAAAACTGTTGCAGCTGATGTCTTTTAATGAATGTTCTGGTCAGGATTTAAAAAGAGAGGATTCAAAAAACACGTCACGGGACACAAGATCAGATTAAAGTTATGAAATGATGTAGAAAAATAATTCAGAATCCAGGCTCTGAAATATTTGGGTCGAAAAATGTTGTTTGAAGGTCAAAAAAGTCTGAATCTGAAAAACAATCCTGGTCAAATCCAGATCCTGGTCCTGACATAAAAACATCCTGACATATTTTCTCCATATCGCCCCCTAATGGAGACCCTGAAGCAGAGTTTGCTGATGTTTACGCAGATGTAACACTGCAGAAAAGTGAGCACTAATCATCTGGTCTGAAGAGACACCTGAGGGACAGGTGAGCTTTAAGTCATCAGAGTTTAATGGAGGAACAAGGAGGTTTGAGCACATTAAGAGAATGAATTTTACAGAAATCACGCATAGAAATATTTAACTGACAGATTTAACAGATTTGTGAGTAAGAGATGGTGGCTCTCGGTCCGTTTCACTTAATCTAATGTGATCCTCTTTAAAATAAAAAGGTGTGGACAGAAAAGCCGAGTCAAAGCTTCAATGAGAAACTTTCAGTGTGTTCATTTTGGCGCCCCCTGTGGAGTAAACAGTGCTCCTTATTTATTTGTCTTTACATGTATAAGTCTGAGTCGTGTTTTATGGGAGAAAATCTCAGCATGCTCTAATTTCAATGTCCAGACTGTAAATTCTGCAGTGGAAAAATAACAAAGGAATAATTTTTGGTCTGCTACAAAGTGTCTCTTTGACAAAATCTCCCTCTTAGATATAAACAAAATACAACATTGATTTGTTGTGCTGGGAAACATCATAAACTTAGTTTGATCATGTGACTTAAACTGACTGACAGCTTTGAGCATAAACACATGAAATGAAGCCAGGATCAGTGTTCAGCACCAAGATCACAAAGTGAAGACGAAACCTTTCACCTACAGCCTCCTGCTTCACGTGACACACGTCTGCTTATTTCTATCACCAGCAGAATAAACTCTCAGAGAGATGAATGAAATATAACCTGTTCTGTTACTTGAATCAAATCCAAACAGATGGTTCCTCATGTTCACCTGCTCTCCTCCAACTTTAGACTTTATTAGACAAAGATTCAGAGGTTAACTCAGTTTTCCTCTGAAGTCATAATAACTTGAACAGTCTTCAGCAGTCATCTATATATATATATACATATATATACATATATATATATATATATATATATATATATATATATATAATTTATTGAGATGTCAATATGTACCCAAATAAAAAATATTCAATCAGACGTTCTTCATCAACATAGCTCACTACACCTTAAAGATGAGGCTTAAAGGGTTTTTGATGCGTGAACAAAAGTGCTTGTAATGTGACACACACACAATACAAAAAAACCTCTGAAGCTTCAATGAGTTTAAAGAAACATTAACAACAGAATTGTCCAGAGCAAACTGCACAGGTAAAGTTAGAATCCTTTTTTAGATGGATGTATGAGTATTTGGAGCAACAAAGTTGCATAGTCATTATATGGATGTCTGTCTCTTAGTGTCTGCATGGGGCTGGGAACTGTTCACATAATCTGCAAATGGCAGTAGCAGCAGCATTTGAACACACGTCCATTCATGGATGTTACTAGAACATTTAGCAGAGTGTCCAGTAAGGCCTTTGAAATGACATGTGAAATACAAAAACAAAGGTTAGGGGAGACTGGGGACGGTTAAAACACGTTTTGCATCTGACTCTGTCATTCAGACATGGTTTGGATTTGACAAACCAAATTTTAATACAATAAACTTAAATCTCTCTGACCATAGTCAAAACCACTGAAATATGATCACAGACAGTACATTCTTCACAATTTCATTTTTCTATGTAAGAAGTCAGATATTGCAAGGGGGGGGGGTGCAACACTGTTTGGGGATGTTATAAAATGTTACAAATCAAATATATTTCATTTTTATAATACAACCAATTCCAGTGTTTATACAAGAATCATTATAAAAATCTAAGAAACAACAATATTACAATGTTATTAATATATCTGCTTTAATCTGATGACAATTATAAACTAGTCCAGATGAATAGACCTTATGTGCAGATGTCAAAGCTTCAAGTTGATACAAAATACAGTAAGCTGTCATTACAACTTATGAGGAAGTTCATCTGATTTATGAATTAATTGTAAAGATTGTAATTTCCTTGCTGTCAGATGAATAAAGGTTTTTTTAATCCTTCTTTTCATTATTACTTTATGTACCCTAAAATATGGAGTGGGCCCCCCTGTCTTTAACCCTTTCTTACTCTGGGCATACTGAAAAGAATCATCTACCTAAGAATTTTCTGTGTGAGTGTCACACAGGGGCAGATCTATCAGGGTGGCTCTGGGTGGCAGGTACCCTCCTAAAACACCCCTGTTGCCACCCCTGTTATAACGATTTAATCTACACAAAAGTTGACCCTCGTCGGACACACCTATGAAGTAGCGGGTGCAGTGAATGGGATGACGTGACAATACTAACCCCCCATCTCCACCATCCGCCCCCACAGCAGTTTCCACTTGACAATGAGAGACGGAGCGTTTTAAGCAACGTGGTTAGACTGAGTAAAAACTAATTAGTCATCTGTCAAGAAATGGAGGAACCATGAAGGCCTAAAAGAGTTGTGAGGCTGAGTTAAAGATGATAGAAATTCACTGACTGACTATGAGATGAGTCAAAATTATGAGAAATAAGTCAAGATTTCGAGCTTAAAAAAAGTCAACATTATGTTGAAAGTTGAAATTTTGACTATCTCATTTTTAAAAGTTACATGTGCAAAAAAAAAAAAAAAAAAAAAAAAAAAAGGGGGGGGGGTTGGAGACTTAGCAGTTTTTCATTTTGATCTTTTTGCCTGGCAGAAATTGGCTACAATACATTATTTATGTTGCCATTACACAAATTATTCACTCCAAATAGAAAGGGAGTGTTTTAAATAAATGTTTGTGTTATGAAGTCCTGATGTCACCTCTCTGGCTTTTTTCTTATTGGGGGGGGTGTGCCACTGTCCCCGGTCTCCCGTACTCGCACTGAAACACACCTGTGGCAATAACCATGTCTGTAAAGCACCAGAACACTCAGGTAGATATTTGCAGGGCTGCACTGACGTTAGGGTGGTGTCACCGGGGGTCAAATCCAGAATATGTTCCGCTCTCTGGGGCCACATTTCACCTTTTCACTCATGTTTCTCTCATTTCTGAGCCTCCCACACTTACTGTCACCTTACTGCGGAGCCCCCACTCACCTGTGGAGCCCTCCACTCTGCACGCCTGTCCGGACACAGAGTAGGACATCCTCCTCCTGCTGCCCGGACCAGGACCAGGACCAGGACCAGGACCAGGACTCCTTCTGGTCTCCGAGCCCGACCCGGAGCCATAGTCCGCGGAGGCTCCGTTGACGGTCCCGCTCAGCAGACCCTCCGTTTCCATCCAGGAAATGTTCAACTTGTTGTTGAGCCGCTTCTCACACACTTCTCACACACACTCCTCCCCACACACTCGTCAGCTGTGAGAGTGAAAATCCAGAGCTGAAGGTGACGCAGTCAGAGAGTCAGAGTCAAAGAAGTGGAGTTAGTCCGTGTGTGATCCAGCTTCACTCACTGCAGACCCTGAACTTACTAATAAAACTTTAAACTACAAACTGTAAACTTTCAACTCAACACAACAAGTCTGTTTCAGGCAGGGGGCAGGCCAACGTGTTTTTAGGAAGTGACTCCTGTGCTCCTCCTCCCCGTCCCACAGTCTCACTTTACACCCACAATAACACTGACTCCTCCCACAGCACGTGCTGCTGCTGCACAGACACGGCCGTGGGAAGGTCTGTTAAGGTGACGTGACAGTTACAGAGTGGAGATCCTCTGTGGAGACAGGCTGACAAGTTACAGACAGATACAGATACAGACACACACAGAAACAGACACACACAGACAGAAACAGACGGACAGACAGACAGACACACACACAGAGAAACAGACACAGACAGAAACAGACACAGAGAAATAGACAGAAACAGACAGACAGACAGAAACAGAAACACACACACAGACACAGACAGAAACAGACTGACACAGAGAAACAGACACACACACAGACAGATACAGACAGAGACAGACAACAGAGACACACACTCACAGATAGACACAAACAGAAACAGACAGACACACACAGATACAGACAGACACTGACAGAAACAGACAGACACAGACACACACGCACACACAGAAACAGACAGACAGAAATAGACACAGACAGAAACAGACAGATAACAGAGACACACAGACAGAAACAGACACAGACAGGCACAGACAGAGAACAGAGACAGACAGAAACAGACACAGACAGAAATAGACATAAAAGGGGGATAAAAGTAATGTGTTGCCTTTAAGTGTAGGCAGTTAGCTTTAAAGTGTATCACTTTGAGAAAGTGTGTTTGTTTTCAAAGCACTCAGACAAACTTCACGTGAGCAAAAGTGTACCAAGTCTTTGCTCTGAACTGGATTTCTGCATGAACTGATCATAAATGAGCTCTGATCTTCATTTGAGTAACAGCCAAGAACAGTTTGAATGATCTGTTTGTGATACCTCATGTTTTTATTGAACACACCATGTAAACGTCAACAGTATAGGCTGGATGTGAACCCATGGATTTATTACTGTGTTGATTCCAGTGGTGCGCACAGACTTTTTGAAGGGCAGGGGCCAAAAGGAAGCATTAAGGCACCCGCAGCACACTCTCACCCCTGAAGAGGGCCCCGAGCTCTGTGTGTGTTTCAGGGGCACTCAACACATATTTGTTTGTTACACAAAAGACACTTTACATAACCTTTGATCAAACTAACTACCAAAACTACCCAACTTAGTTCAAGTCTTAACCAGCTGGGAAGGAATTTTTGTGTTTTACCCACAAGGGAAACACTTAAGATGTGTCTTGGTTCCCAAAAGGGCACTTAAGCATGTTTTTGCCTACAAGCTGGCATTTTAGTGTGAGTTTTGGCTCCACAGAGAGCACTTAAACAAGGTTTTATCTTCTTAGAAATAACTTAGCCTGTGTTTTGACTCAAAGAGGCCACTTGAGCAGGATTTTAGATGAAAAAGGACACTGTAGCATACAGTTTTGCTCACACACTGGCATTTAAGTGTATGTTTTGGCTCTCAAGAGAGAACTTGAGCAGGGTTTTGGCTCCCAATAGAGCGCGAACGCACAAGTTAAAAAAAAATCAAAAACTTCCAAATCTAAAATTATTCCTTTTTGCTCTACAGGTTTTTTTTATAAAGCACATCAACTTAAAAAAGAGGAGCAGAACCCTGGATCGATATCAAAAATGAACGGTTAAAGCTGCATAATTCATTGACTGCATTGTTCACAAAAGAAGATAAGTCTCTAACTTTGTCAAAAATAGATTTTGAAGCCTTGGAAAAAAAGGGATTACACTGAGAATTACTGGAGATATAAGTCATTAAAAAACTTCAAAATGTAGAACAACAGGATAATAACAACAGCAAACAACTCACTGAGACTTTAAAATGTATTTATGACATCCTGACACTTGAACATCAGAAATATGAAGACACTGGGAATGGTTGGGGATGAAGGTCAGTAAAAATATACATACTTTCAAGAATTCAAACTTTCATTATGATCCCGTAATAAATCTTTAATCCTGACGAAGTATAATAAATAAAATCTTTATTTATATAGCACCAAATCACAACAAATATCCCAGGACACTTTCTGAAGACATTAACAGGTCTAGAGTAGTTTCACTCAGATTGTTTATCTAAGGTGATAGTCAACAGTACACATCTTCTTTGATTCTCTTTTAATCAATTAACATCTTCTCTGCAACTCTATGTTCTCAATCTCTAGTTAAAGATGAAGTCTTATAATCAAATATAAATAATAAAGCTTCAGTTTACATGGGGTGAAATGTTTCAGCATTTATGTCGGTTAATTATGATTATGGCTTGGAGTTTGATATAAACACAAATTCAACTTATACTCAGAGGGGGCTTTTCCTGTCAGCAAATGCAGGATGTTGAAGTGCTAAGCCCCGACCTTTACCATGACATCTCCATTGCTCTATTGGAGCAGCGCTGAACTGAGTGACACCCATGAGTCCTATTTATTACATCTTGGTCTTAAAGGACCTGCATCATAAGCAAAAATCCACTGACTGAATTTCACTTATCTGGAGGGTAAGCTGTGGAGAAAAAACTTGGCGTGCTAGAAAAAAACTGACTGAAATTTTGGAATCAGCATGCCGATTTTACTTTGAAACAGCATAAAAATCTAACTCAACAGACTATTTTTTTTTTCAAATTGTTCCCCTTGTATTATGGATACACTCTATCAAACCAGTGAGAGTTAGCTTACAGCTTAGTCCTTGCTTACCTCTGGCTGCTTCCTTCCTTAAAAATGTGGTTATAAAAGTCAAACTGGGATAGTGAAATTCCCAGTATATTTTAAAAATACATCTACATAGGTCTGCATTGATGTGTTGGTCATGGAGAAGCCTCACAAAGGCAGCACGGGCAGAGGTAGAAGAAAAGGTCAGTACAGTACCAGAAATAAGAGTTTCACCCTGATGGCTCCAGAGTTTGGCATGTCTGCAATATACAAAAAAATCCCCAAATATCTGTGGCTTAACCCTAACCCAAACTTTTAATCAATGGATGTTGTATTACTCAGAGTTCTTCAAGCTGATCTGCTGCCATCTGGGACACCTGTGGAAGAGGAAAACAGAAACACGCCATAAGGTTGGTTATATGATTATTAATGACACAGTAATGATATTCAACACTCCAACACCAGGATTAGGTGAATCAAGTCTCTGTTTACCTGGTTGTCAATGCTCCTGAACTGCCAGGTCCAGCTTGCGTTGTAGAGGAAAGGTCGCAGGTCAAAGCGGTTGTCATCAGGACTGTAGCTCTCTGCATGGTATGCTGGTGTCACCGTGGTCATCTTGTGGCGATTCACTGAGTACATCCGGAAAAAATGCTTCACCTTCTGTGCCACCTGCAGAACAAAGAACGTATGTTTCAGAAATCAGATTTCACAGTAATTAACACGGCCAGATTCAGTCAATAATGTGGTGTCTCAAAACCAGCTGCAATGAGCTACCTAAAGAACACTTCACCATCAGATCAGACGGGACCACGTCCTACCAGCAGGTGAGCTCAGTGTCAGCAGATTATCTTGTTTTGAATGCAGCATCAACCTGATACATCATTTTGACTCTGAGGCCTGTTTCTATTCTTATCCCTGAAAACAGAACACGCCCAGTGAGCAGTTCATTACAGGTCAAATCAAAGCTCTTTCATATAACACAGTGTGTATTTTGCTGTCCTGTATTGTTAACATGGACATAAAATAACAACGCTGGATGTTCAGACTGATCATATATAGATTTTCAAACCTCTACATATTCTTATGGTGTAGAAATCCTTGAATCTGTCAGATCTTCATGAGACTTCTGAAATGATGATGTCATCACATAAGCATCACACTGGCTCATGATATGTTGGAGAGGTGGGCCTTAAACAAAAGGTCTTCCCATAACTCTGCCTTCAGGGGCCTCCTGAGGGCTGGCCAATCAGAGGGGAGGGGTTTGTGGAGAAAGAAGCCTTAAAGAGACAGCAGCTAGATTGACACATTCAAGACACAGGCTGAAATAAGGTAAACACCAGTGAGAGAGAAATAGAGATTGTTTTTGAATCATGTAAAAAAAAGCACAATACCACCTCTTAACGAAGTGGCAACTGACTGGAAGTAGATGGTGGAAATGCTCTGTGAGTTCATTTCAATGTCTTCGAATATTTAAGATTACAAACAGCTGATGTCAGTGTAATCTGTTCCACCCACTAAGCAGAGGAGTATACAGTGCCTTGCAAAAGTATTCGGCCCCCTTGAACCTTTCAACCTTTCGCCACATTTCAGGCTTCAAACATAAAGATATAAAACATACATTTTTTTTCAAGAAACAACAACAAGTGGGACACAATCGTGAAGTGGAACGACATTTATTGGATAATTTAAACTTTTTTAACAAACAAAAAACTGAAAAGTGGGGTGTGCAATATTATTCGGCCCCTTTACTTACAGTGCAGCAAACTCAATCCAGAAGTTCAGTGAGGATCTTTGAATGATTCAATGTTGTCCTAAATGACTGATGATGATAAATATAATCCACCTGTGTGTAATCAAGTCTCTGTATAAATGCACCTGCTCTGTGATCGTCTCAGAGTTCTGTTTAAAGCATAGAGAGCATCATGAAGACCAAGGAACACACCAGGCAGGTCCGAGATACTGTTGTGGAGAAGTTTAAAGCTGGATTTGGATACAAAAAGATTTCCCAAGCTTTAAACATGTCAAGGAGCACTGTGCAAGCAATCATATTGAAATGGAAGGAGTATCAGACCACTGCAAATCTACCAAGACCCGGCCGTCCCTCCAAACTTTCATCTCAAACAAGGAGAAGACTGATCAGAGATGCAGCCAAGAGGCCCATGATCACTCTGGATGAACTGCAGAGATCTACAGCTGAGGTGGGAGTGTCTGTCCATAGGACAACAATCAGTCGTACACTGCACAAATCTGGCCTTTATGGAAGAGTGGCAAGAAGAAAGCCATTACTCAAAGACATCCATAAAAAGTCTCGTTTAAAGTTTGCCACAAGCCACCTGGGAGACACACCAAACATGTGGAAGAGGGTGCTCTGGTCTGATGAAACCAAAATCGAACTCTTTGGCCACAATGCAAAACGATATGTTTGGCATAAAAGCAACACCGCTCATCACCCTGAACACACCATCCCCACTGTCAAACATGGTGGTGGCAGCATCATGGTTTGGGCCTGCTTTTTTTCAGCAGGGACAGGGAAGATGGTTAAAATTGACGGGAAGATGGATGGAGCCAAATACAGGACCATTCTGGAAGAAAACCTGTTGGAGTCTGCACGAGACCTGAGACTGGGACGGAGATTTATCTTCCAACAGGACAATGATCCAAAACATACAGCCAAATCTACAATGGAATGGTTCACAAATAAACGTATCAAGGTGTTAGAATGGCCAAGTCAAAGTCCTGACCTGAATCCAATCGAGAATCTGTGGAAAGAGCTGAAGACTGCAGTTCACAAACGCTCTCCATCCAACCTCACTGAGCTCCAGCTGTTTTGCACGGAAGAATGGGCAAGAATTTCAGTCTCTCGATGTGCAAAACTGATAGAGACATACCCCAAGCGACTTGCAGCTGTAATTGCAGCAAAAGGTGGCGCTACAAAGTATTAACGCGAGGGGGCCGAATAATATTGCACGCTCCTCTTTTCAGTTTTTTATTTGTTAAAAAAGTTTAAATTATCCAATAAATTTCGTTCCACTTCACGATTGTGTCCCACTTGTTGTTGTTTCTTGACAAAACATTTAAATTTTATATCTTTATGTTTGAAGCCCGAAATGTGGCGAAAGGTTGAAAGGCTCAAGGGGGCCGAATACTTTCGCAAGGCACTGTATTTACAGACACTACGTGTGTTCATTGCAACATGCTGCTGTCTAATATAGTGGATATCTACTGTACACACTCTGTTAGGACACATTCAGTATGATACATACACACAGGGGTCTGAGTCAAAGCTTGATGATGGAGTCACAGCAGGGATCTGCTCACAGCTGTGTTTACGTGCAGAAAAGAGAATCAGACTCCTGGCTGCAAACGTCTCTCTCTGCTTTGATTGTGGAGCTGTGTTCTTTTTGATAAGTGAAGCTGTGTGTGTATCAGACTCATTTATTTCATCAGAAGGGTGAAAGAGAATACTCAACAACGATGCTTCAGATGGATGCAGCTGTAGCTCTCTATGTTTGTATGTTTGTTTACATCATGGTGTTTGTTTGTTGTTTTTGAGCATAATTGACCACGGTCACTTCCTCTTCCAGCTGAAATTTGCCCGCCCTGAACACCAAGAGATCTGCTGAGTTCTGCCCAATCCAACGTGCAGCATAACCAGACATGTTGTTCTTAATTTTACTAATTCAATGCTTATGTTTCATGTCTGTTTTTTAACCATGAGCTATTTACCAAAATCTCCAGCAAAATCATCTCTGAAATAGGAACTTTCATCGGCTGAAAGAAGTTCACTGTGTGTTCATTGGAGCCCAGAGTGTTTGCTTTGATAACTTATGAAAATGGGATGTGGAATCAAGGAAACCCAAAAACTAGGGATGGGTGTTGATTTTAATGATACCAATACCATCAATGATTCTGTTCATCAATATAATTCTGCATCAATCCCTTTATCAATTCCTCCTGTGAATTTTTAGAGTACAAAAAGTAGCAAGTTTAGGTTTTGTCATCAATTTATTGGATTTTAGGTAAATGAATATGAAAGTCACGAGATCCTCAATCTCTGAAAATAAGTCAGTAATACAAACTCAATAGTTCTAGTTTTTAGAAAGATATAAGACATTTCTGCTTTCCCTGAAAATTCCTTGATCTTTCAGGGCTGATAGTATCTCCAGCTGTGAAAAAGAATTGTTAAGGGAATAGTTGAGCAAAAAGGCTGATGATGTGGATGGATTGAACCATTTTTCATCAATTCTTGACAAGAACTGGTTCTCCAAACCCATGTCTAATAAAACGTTGACTAGTTGTTAATCCTAAAAATACTTAAGACACTATCAAAGAAACCTCCCCCCTCTCCTCGAAGGTGTGAGAAATCAAATGTTTAATGCATCCTCACCTGGCCTGAAAAAGTCAGCTGAGTATCTAAAAACAGGAGCCACACTGATTGGCTGTTCTCCCAGAAACCCCTGGACCTGCTGATGTGGGTGAACTGACCTCAGTGGGTGAGAGCGCCTCCTTCCACATGTGGATGAGTTTACAGAACATACTGAAGGGGCCGCACTTAGAGATCTTCCTCAGACGTCCAATCACAGATAATTCAGAGTAGGTCATCCCCATGTCAGCCTGGATGGGGGGGTGAGAGTACTTAGTCATGAGTTCAGTGAAAAAAGGCTGAAAGATTCTCTGCACAAACAGATTCTGAGCAGATCAACGCTGAACTTGCAGGGAGGTCGTCCAATCATTTCACTCGCTGTGCGTGACATAATAATAATAATAATACATTTTAGGCGCCTTTCATGGCACTCAAGGTCACCTTACAAGAAATAAGTGCATTAAAAGATAACTAAAAACAGATATAAAACAAGCAATACAATATAATGGAATATAAAACAATAAATTAAAATACAAAACAGTGCAATGATACAAAACAGTGCAATGACTGAGTGAACCTATCGTGGCCCTACAGCTGCCTCAAGAAAGCTGAGAGAATGGTTTTAAATGCACTAGGATACTGCAAACGGGTAACTTCCAGCTTTAACAAACAGGTAACCTCCAGCTTTAACAAACAGGTAACCTCCAGCTTTAACAAACAGGTAACCTCCAGCTTTAACAAACAGGTGACAGGAGACCAGGAGGTTGATGCTCTTCTCACCTCGTCTGTTTGTGACACCTGTCCATCAGTCAGAGGCTCCAGCTCAGCTGTGGGGGGGGCTGCCAGGATGCTGCAGAGGAAACACACACACACACACACACACACACACACACACACCATTGGTGAGCAGGACATGGTCAGGAGACCAAAGGAAGTTTCTGGTGGTGCCGCAGCAGCTCCTTACCCCCTCAGAGCAGAGATGTGGAATTGCTCCACACAGTAGAGCAGGAAGCTCTTCAGGTCGTTCTTGCTGATGCCTCCGATGGGGTTGATGTCAGCGCTGGAGCAGTCGTACTTTGTGAAATACCCTGTCAGACTGAACAGGAGGAGGAAATTACATTGAGGAAGAGTTAGTCTGGGATTTTTCACCCTGAGAGAAGAGCTGTATTTGTTTCAGTTAATTAAATAATCTATCTATTATATCTGGGTTTGGCTGCTTTAAATTCACTGCTGATGTTTTTTGATGACTATTTTTCCAGAGAACTGATTTTTTGTTGTCCTGTTAATGTTTTACCGTGTTGCCTTTTAAATTTGGATTTAGTCTTTGGGAGCTGAAGATGTGAGCAAAGGAATCTTACTTTTTCTAGGTGAAACTGCTAGGCTGCTGCTGTCCTTTAGGGGGTGCTATTGAGCCCAATTGCCTCTGCTCATATTTGACAACAACAAAAAAGTAAGCTTTTTCACTCAGCCTGGTGCCAATGTAGGAACTACAGATTTTTAGATCGTGTTAAGGGCGCTCAACTAGGAAGTACAGCGGAATAAAAAAAGAAAAAACTCCTGAGCAATCACAACAGGCCAACATGTTAAAGGACAGAGGTGGTGGTGTTACCTCTCATCTACATTGGCTGAGCCCAGCACCAGCAGCCCACCTGGACTCCCCCTGGCCCAGAGACCCAGCTGAGCAAAAAGGTAGGCCAGGACCATCCTGACCCGAGCCTGGAAAACACACACAAACAAACAAAAGCACAAAGGAAAAGAGAGAAATAAGACAATAATGATGAAAGACGAGAGTAAATAAAAGCTGTGCTCCTGAAACTTTTGTGTGGGCGGTATAAAAGAGTTCGCTGGAGTCTGAGAGGCTCTGACCTGTATGTTCTGCAGAGCCAGGTTCTCTCTGTGGCTTCCTCCATTAGTGCGAAACTGAGGCATCCTCCCAGTGACCATCGTGAAGATACCCAGAATTCCTTTCACTGCCATATCTATATTAATGTTTAGGTGTGAGCTGCAAATCAAACAAAAACAAAAGTCATGTCGTTTGGTATTTGTCTCTAACGTTCCCACTTTCCTCAGGTCAAACCGTGTTAAAGACCTCTGACAGTAACAGCCAATCAAAGTGAGTTATGGTGACCTGCCGATCTGATTGGCCAGCTCTTTGGCCCTGCTGCGGGTGTCCTCTGAGGAGTTTTCACTCGCCATGTAGCAGGTGGTGAAGATGCGACCACACAGCTCCCTCGGATGCTGAGGGGAGTAGGAGTCATCCCCAACAACTCTGCGAACATCCTTCAGGACCTGCATGTCTGGGAGACGCACATACACACATACACACACACTCGCACACACACACACACACAGACGGACAGACACACACAGACACACACACGCGCGCACACACACACACACACAGACAGACGGACGGACAGACACACACACAGACAGAGACACACACACACACACACACACACACACACACAGACACACACACGCGCACACACACACACACACACACACACAGAAAGGAGAACAGATGAGAAAACTGTGTGGATTCTGAGACTAGCATAAAAGGAAATGCACCAAGCTCTGTGGAGGGAGGTCAACAATAAAAAGTCTAATGTTTGTGTACTTATGCTTAAACCTGACATGCTGTCTGTTGTGGTTTGTCCAGGTTGAAAATCAACCACTAGGTCTAAATAAAAAAACTCGATAGCACAAAAAGAGGGAGTTAAACTGTCTGTAATCACACACACCAAACTTGTTAGAGGCCAAATTATCAATCCAGGATATGATTACGGATTTGAGCCAGAACTTAAGCCCAAACAGTTTGTTCCGGGCAGGAGCAGTTGTTTAACGTTTTTGATTTTGAGTACATTATCAAACTGGATAATATGGTTCCATGTCAGCCACAGTTGGCAGGTGTAACATTAGCACTTTCTAATGGGACACCACAATTCACTAGGCCTGTTCATTATCAGGGTTAAATTCAAGGTTACATTTCCACTGACCCTGAGGGCAGATCCCCTGATTTATTTAAAACCCAAAAGAGAGAACAATTTCATTTCTCCAAACAAACTGCTTTATCCTTCTATACTCAACTTACTATCTGCATACACTGGCATTGATCAGCAGATTTGGCAAAAGACTGAATCAGTATCTGAATGGTATCCAAGTAAACTCAATCAGTCTTTTCTGTGGGACTGAAATTTCCTTTGCCTCTTGTTTGCATTTTGAGCAACCTTGCCCTGCTTCTGACCAGAAAACGGAAGTTTAAATATATGTTACCATATGTACCAGAAAAACAAACTAGACAAAGCCTGAAAAACCACAATCTGTGCTCAGCTGATGAATCTAATGTTTTTATTGCACTGGTGGGAAATGAGGAGAGAGCAGCAGAGCTGTCTGTAGCTGAGCCTCTCATCCATTATGTCTGTGAATGCACCAGAGAAACAGACATGAACCATTGACAGAAGCAGTCAGTGACAACATGACCACACACTGAGCAGTGACAAAACACTAGTATGCTATCATCTGAACACAACGTAACTATTTGAAATGATTGTAACTTGCCTGAGCCAGTGGAGCGCACAGTTAGCAGAGTCCAACAAGCTGCTTCACTTATTTTTGCCCTCTGCTGTTCAAGCTGCATCACTAAGTCATTTCATTCTGTCTATAATGTGCCTACATTAGTTACACTGATGAGTTATTATGCTGAAGTTTGGAAACATATGGATGTGTCTTGATGGCTTCTCATGTTCTGTAATGGCTGAATTCTCTCAACTCTGACCGGTGGCGGCCACAAGTTTGCCGAGGCATGAAGAAGCGATGCAGGAAGTGGATGCGATTGGGCCACACGACCAACATGACAGATATTTTAAGAACAAAAAAAAAAAGCACTGGGGTCGACTGGTTTCCATTGTTTTAACGTTTCTGGTTTCTGTTTTGTTCCAGGTCAAAGCTCTGGATATGATCAGATATAGAATAGAAAGAGTGTCCAAAAAAGATCCATGTGTGAATGTATTAAATGAAGCGGTTCATACTCACTGCCATCCTGTACGGCCTGGCAAAGCAGCACACACATGGAGTAAACGATGCAGGCGGTGGAGGAGCTGTCCACTCCTCCACTCAGAGGCAACAGGAAACCAGCCTGAGGCACAAACCAGAAACACAGTGTCAGTTTTTCAAGTTTAAAAAAGTAATGACCAGGTTACAGCTTAATTCGTCATGTGAGGTTCTTCCTCACCTGTCCACTCCTCCTCAGGTAGTCCCACAGCCAGCAGGCCGGCCCTAAGCTGAACACAGCAGCTGTTAACCTCTTCTAATGCTGCTCACATGGTTTCACCACACTTTCAACCAAATAAAACATTTTGTACCTGATTTCTTCCTCTGGGGAATGACAGTGCCACATTATTGGCTCATGGGTTGGGAGGTAGATGTCGTCCAAAGTAGACAGAGAGAAGTCCACTTTGACACGGTGGCAGAGTTTGTGTTCACTCCCCTTCAGCAGAGAAACATGACAGCGAGAGAACGTTAGAAAAATGTCAGAGTGACACTTCTCACCTTTGAGTTCTGTTTGTTCTCTGAGAAGAGCACAAAGGCTGAAGGTTTCCTCTCAACCAGTCAGCTTTGTTTCTTTGTTTTCGCCTGCTAGAAAAGACAGTTGATGGAGGGACTGGCCTCAAACACCAAGGTCTGACTCAAAGGCCTCCTGAGGGCTGGCCAATCAGAGCAAAGGGGTTTGTAGAGCAGGTAGCCTTTAAGAGACAGCAGCTAAAAAGTGTTTCAGACAGAAGCTGTTTACTTAAACATCTGAGTGAGAAAAACAGGAATTATTTTAAAGCTACAATGGAGACAACAGAGGGACATAAAAAAATCAAAACAAAGCATATAACCCCCTCTTTAAACTCTTGCATCACATCTGTGCCATGAATTGCAGTCACTAGCCCTGACAGAACAGGAGCTTGTTTGAAATGTAAAACAGCAGCTGGACTCAGAGAGAAAACAGACCTACAACAGCTCTTTGTGGTTCATTTACTGCTCCTTCAGAAATGATTCCACAACTTTGTGCTTCTCTCACTGCTGACAAAGAAATAGCTCCTGATGTGGCTGCCACAGTTTACAGATGTGCCGCTGTTTTGTAGCACAATAAATAAGTTCCTTATTCATCATTAATATGATCAAATATATGGTTGTGGATTTGCATATGGTGTTTTATCTCAAAAAAGAGAAGATGCTGTGTCTGCTTCATTTGAGCAGCTTGATGCGTGCTGGTTGCTCACGTCTCAGAAGTTTCTGCTGCAGGAAAAGTAAAGTGTCTCATGAGCCTGTGAGAGGCTCCTAATCATGAACACATGACCCCAGATCTCATTAGCTCTGATATGTGACACACCAACACCAGACCTGCCATTTGCACCCGGGGCATGAACAGTCACCTCCAAACACACCTTTCATGTTACGTGACACCAAGAGCTGCAGATGCAATTCAACTACATGGTCACAAAGAAATAAAGGGATAAAGTCAGATATAAGGTTAGGTGAAGGGCCAAAATATTTATGCCTATCTTTGTACAACACTACAGTTCAGAGTTAACAGCTAACCATGGTATAAGAAAGCAGGAAGACTACAAAGACAGGAAAAAAACTCTCTCACCATGTTGGGTTGGCAGATCTCTCCTCTGTAGCTGCGCACATCCTCAAGGTCAAGAGTGGCTGTGATCACCTCCTACACACACAAACACACACACACACAAATACACACATCCTGTGGTTTATACAATTGTGCTCCTAAGTTTACATACCCTGGCAGGCTTTATGTTTTCTAAGACATTTTTCAGAAAATATGAATGACAAAAAAAAAACTTTTCTTTCACTCATAGTTAGTGGTTGGGTGAAGCCATTTATTGTAAAAAAAACTGTGTTTACTCTGTTTTACTCTCAGCTGAAATACAGGACTCTGTGAAAGAATGAGGTCTGGCTGTTTCAAGTTGCACAATAAGGAGGCACTTGAAGAAAGAACAAGAAAGAACGCTATTTTTATGTAAATGCTACAAAGTAGTCCACTTAAAATGCACCAAACAGCACAGAGACAAGCCTCAAAACTTCTGTCATTTCAAGTGATGAGAGCAAAAGTGAATTTTTTGTCCACAACCATAAACATTGTTCCATTTGGAGAGGAGTCAATAAGGCCTATGATGAAAGGTCCACCATTCCAACTGTGAAACACGGAGGTGGATCACTGATGTTTTGGGGATGTGTGAGCTACAAAGGCTCAGGAAACTTGGTCCAAACTGATGAATGAAGGATGAATGCAGCATGTTATCAGAAAATACTGGAGGAAAATTTACACTCATCAGCCCAGAAGCTGCACATGAGACGTACTTGGACGTTCACACATGACAATGATCCACAACGAGCATAAGAGACTTCAAGCTGTCATTGATGTTAAACGGGGAAATACATGCCATTAAGAACTGGGGGATTGGAACTTTGATCAGGGTCATTTTGGTGCTTATCTGTTATCATTATGATTTACAAAGTGTAAACACAGTTTTTTGTAAACAAATGGCGAAACCCGACCATCAACCATGAATGATAGAAAAGTTTTTATTTCATTTATATTCTCTGAAAAATGGCCAAGAAATCCTAAATTCTGCCAGGTTACGTTAACTTATGAGCACAACTGTACTTTTATGGAGTTTTCTGTGTGTTGGCCCTTTGTCTGGGATAAAACTCCCGACCTTCCAATGAAGAGACAGCGACTACGAAATCTCAGAACAGGCGAGACTCATTTTCTTTGTAAATAAAGCATCAATCAGTACGGCTGTAAAGAGGGGAATGAGCGTCTTTGTCAAAGGGAAAATCTGCTTATTTGTGACATTTTGTGGATAAAGATTTACAACATCAAAAAAGTCTCAAATAAACATCAAGACATAATTTGTGGCTCTTTGATTCCAAAACTTGACTAAACCCAGAAATAACATCTACTTCTTATTTTCATCTTCATGGTATCTTTTGTTGGCACACTTTTTGAGCTGGGACCAGATCATTTCCATACTCACCACATCAGTCAGGGAGAACTGGGCCCCCTGCGCTACCACGTCTCCATTGATGACCACTGAAGCACAACCGTCGTAATAGACTCGGTCTCCATCACAGCCCCTTTGGTTGGCATACAGGTAGATCCCTCCACACTGGAACAACAGACACTGGGTTCACTCAAACGTCGCAGGCAAATACAATAAAACTTGGCACAATAATGCTGGGGGCTTCATGGTGGCACAACGGACAGTGCTGCTGCCTCACAGCAAGAAATTTGAATCCCAGTTCAGACAAGATGGTCCTGGTCTGAGTGGAGTTTGCATGTTCTCCCTGTGCATGCTTGGGCTCTCTGGCTTCTCCCACAGTCCAAAAACATGCTTTTCAGGTTAAGTGGTGATCCCAAATTCCCAGTGGGTGAGAGTGTGTGTGAAAGGTTGTCTGTCTCTGTGTGTCAGCTCTGTGATTGACTGGAGACCAGTCCAGGGTGAACCCCAACTCTCAGCGTACGACAGCCGGGATAGGCTCCAGCCACTCACCATCCTGACCACGATTAATGGTAGAAAATAAATGAATGAGGTTGAAACATGTCAGAGATATTTGGTACAATGCTGCCCTCTAGTGATCTCTTCTTTACAACATCTGTATGAGAGCCAACAGTTACCAACTAGACTGAAATCAAGTTTTTTTTAGATTAGTGAGTTCAGTGATATATTTTATGGCTTCTTCTAAAAAGAATACAGCAGTCTTCAATTTTAAAACATGTCAACTTCACTGTTTCAGTAGGTCAAATTTGAGACTTTTAGAGACTTTTTAATGCCACCTTGAATGAAATTAAAGACCAAAGAACACTATAAATATAGGTGACCGTTGAGGGATCCTGCTGCATAAACACCCAAACAAAGCATGTGTGTCACTCAAAGAAACTAATTCAAGTTTACTTTTTGACCTGGCTATATCAATCTATATCCCTCAAGCTAGAGGCTTAAACACAAGCTAGAGGCTTAAACAAGTTACAGGCTAAAGCACAAGTTACAAGCTAAAATTTGAGCTACAGGCTAAAACACAACCTCCAGGCTTACACACTGGCCTTAAGGCTAAAACATGAGCTAAAGGCTAAAACAGGGGTTAAGCTGTTTGTGCTAATGTTGATTCCTGTCCACATGCAGCAGTTATTCTGCAGTGATCTGTTCAAACCTGAGAGTCTATCAATAAAATGAAAAGCCAGGTTACGTTTGCTCTGCTTGGTGAGGTTGGAGTTGGTAGATGAGCACTGGTAGGACACAACCAGGATTCAGTGATGTTACAGACACGTTTCAGAGCATCAAGCTGTGAGTAGTGCTAAACTTAGCCGATTATAAACTATGGATCAAACACCTTAAAGTTTACTTGTCGCCATGTTTCAAACAACAGTTCTATGTAATTGTTAATAAATCCATTACCTCGCTGCGTTGTATCTGGTAAAAAGTTGTATTGAATAAAGAAAAGTAGTGTTAAAAGGAAGAGCTCCACTTAATGTGCTGCACCTGTTGTCACTGATGCTCACTGTGCTCTGCGCCCCAGGGCTTTTTGTGGCTGCTCTCCCTGTCTTGGCTTGCACATGGACATGGAAGAGAGGCAAGGTGTGCTCTCCTCACCCCAGTCTTTCATTCCACATAGGTATGCAAAACACATGAAGCTCCCTGAATATAACTTATTTTATGACTATAGTAAATGGCTTTGACAAGGGTGGCCCTGACTGACCCAAACTCGAGTTACCCTGCTGTCAGGAACAAAAAACCCAGACTTTCTCTCTTTTCAGCAAAAACACACTGCAGGTGTCCACTGAGCGGGAGGCCTCTGTGCGAACTGTCAGGAAACGCTATTTTACCCCTGAAGTGGCTGCAAATTTTATCGAAATAGTGGATAAATATCCTCCAGCCACCACACCTGCATCCTGTGATTTTATCGTTGAGCATTTTATCAATAAACTTCAATCTGCACTAGATATTGCTGCTCCACTAAAAACAAAAAAGGTACTGCCTAAGCGCCTAAAAGAAACATCTCTAGTTTACAACTACTACAAAACTCAGCAGCTCGTGTGCTGACGAAGACCAGAAGGCGGGAGCATATTACACCAGTTACACCCAGGGGGGCTTGGGGGGTGGTGGGGGGGGGCTTTTTAACCTGTAAAGCACTTTGTGCTACATTTTTATGTATGAAAAGTGCTATATAAATAAAGTTTGATTTGATTTGATTTGATTTGAGTCTGCTTTCTGTTTTTTTTTATAGAATACCTTTGTTGTGGCCGACTTGATGAGGTGAACTCTTTGCTCAGCCTTGCGGAGCTCGTGGTGGCTTGCAGAGGAATTGGTAAAGATTTCAACCCCATCCAGAGCCATCTGAATATGAGGGCTGATGGAGGGAGAAGAAATCAGACACATTAATTTAGAGTGATATCAGACAGCCCACAGCATAAACACTGAGATCATGATAATCATGGTAATCATTGTGACATCATTTTACCACGTCACCTTCTTGGACTCCAGAGCTCTTGACATAACTCTGTGCCGATGCAGGTGTCTTTGGTAGATAAAACACAGTCACCAAAAGGGACTGTATCCTGAGGAACATGTAAGAATGAAAACACACAGACAGAAACAAAGGCTTTGGCTCTTAAATGAAGAACAAAAGCGAAATACAGAGGATGACAGTGAAGCTTCTTACCTGGCCTGTTACTTCCTGGATCATTCTGGGAAGGAAATAGTCCTCCACCCTCCTTGAAAAAAATATGTATATATTTCAAAAGACGTAGTGATACACAATCAGAAGTATCCTCTAGTCAGAGGGTTCCTCTTACATCAGTTACATTTCTTTAACTGTGTTCAGTGTATGTGATGACTTACCTGGACGGGTCCCACGGTGAGAACCAGCGCAGCTCTCTGTAGTTCCCGTGGTTGGCCATCATCATTTTAGGTCTGATGAGCAGGATCTCTCTACAGGATGGAGGACCATTACTGAGTGGTTGGAGAGCATTAAATCAAAGAAACCTCATTTTCTAGAAAAGAGCAGTGAGATGGAGTACCTGTTGAGAAACAGCACCCGACAGTTGTAGCGTACGTTGTGGTGCATGATGGGCCTGATGACAGCAGAATGAAAAACCCTCTGATGAGACACCAAACTGAACTTCAGGGTACAACACATGAGAGTGATAGAGCAAACACCTGAAAAAGAAAACCTGTCCTGACACTTCAGGATTAGAAAGCTAACAAAAGGAGAATCTGACAGATTTAAGCTCCTGTGAGGAATCTTCTGCTGGTGTCTCTTTTGGCGCCCCCTGTAGACAAAATGGGACCTCTTATTCCATTGATAGTTGTCCTATACATGAGTGAGATGCATTTCTAAAAATAATTCCATCCTGAAGTTTTCTTAAGTTGAACATTTCACAAACTGCCAATATCTGATGTAAAAAAAAAANTTCTGCAGTGATCTGTTCAAACCTGAGAGTCTATCAATAAAATGAAAAGCCAGGTTACGTTTGCTCTGCTTGGTGAGGTTGGAGTTGGTAGATGAGCACTGGTAGGACACAACCAGGATTCAGTGATGTTACAGACACGTTTCAGAGCATCAAGCTGTGAGTAGTGCTAAACTTAGCCGATTATAAACTATGGATCAAACACCTTAAAGTTTACTTGTCGCCATGTTTCAAACAACAGTTCTATGTAATTGTTAATAAATCCATTACCTCGCTGCGTTGTATCTGGTAAAAAGTTGTATTGAATAAAGAAAAGTAGTGTTAAAAGGAAGAGCTCCACTTAATGTGCTGCACCTGTTGTCACTGATGCTCACTGTGCTCTGCGCCCTAGGGCTTTTTGTGGCTGCTCTCCCTGTCTTGGCTTGCACATGGACATGGAAGAGAGGCAAGGTGTGCTCTCCTCACCCCAGTCTTTCATTCCACATAGGTATGCAAAACACATGAAGCTCCCAGAATATAACTTATTTTATGACTATAGTAAATGGCTTTGACAAGGGTGGCCCTGACTGACCCAAACTCGAGTTACCCTGCTGTCAGGAACAAAAAACCCAGACTTTCTCTCTTTTCAGCAAAAACACACTGCAGGTGTCCACTGAGCGGGAGGCCTCTGTGCGAACTGTCAGGAAACGCTATTTTACCTCTGAAGTGGCTGCAAATTTTATCGAAATAGTGGATAAATATCCTCCAGCCACCACACCTGCATCCTGTGATTTTATCGTTGAGCATTTTATCAATAAACTTCAATCTGCACTAGATATTGCTGCTCCACTAAAAACAAAAAAGGTACTGCCTAAGCGCAACCCCCCGTGGAGAAATGAGGAAACGAAAAATCTTAAAAGGAAGTGCAGGGTGGCCGAAAGGAAATGGAGGAAAAATAAATTAACAATTAACAAACAAATATACTGTGAGCAACTAAGGATATACAATAACGCTCTCAGACATGCAAGGACTAGTTATTTTACAAAAAATGATTAGAGATCATAAAAACAACCCTAAGGTCCTTTTTAGGACCATTGATCTTTTAGTCAACCCTGATTTTAACAGACAACTCACCCCCACTGACTCCCTTTGTGAGCACTTTGCAGTCCACTTTGGAGGTAAAATAGACTCTATACGATCCTCTCTTTTATCTAATCAAAATACTGATTTTAATTCAGTAGAAAGGATGTCTTCACCTGAGGAAACATTGGACAGTTGTGTCCTGGTTGATGCTGAAATGCTTGGTAGAGTTTTCTCCCAAGTAAAACCAACTACCTGCCTTTTAGACCCAATTCCAAACATCACTTTTTAAAACCTTTTATGGATGTTTTGAAGTTGAGCTCTTAAATATGGTGAATTGCTCTCTTCAGACTGGGGCTTTCCCTGCTGCCCTTAAAACGGCAGTAGTGAGACCCCTTCTGAAGAAGAACAATTCGGATCCCGAAGTTTTTAATAACTACAGACCAGTGTCCAACTTACCATTTTTAAGCAAAATTTTAGAAAAACTTGTTTTTATTCAGCTTAATGATTTTTTAAATAACCACTCCATTTTTGAGAGATTCCAATCTGGATTTAGGACGAACCACAGTACAGAGACTGCCTTACTGAAGATCGTTAATGATCTCAGGTGCAACTTGGATTCACACAAGCTTACAGTCCTCGTGCTACTGGATCTTAGCGCAGCTTTCGATACAGTAGATCACAGGATCCTTTTACAGAGACTAAGACACCTGGTGGGCCTCTCTGGTACTGCCCTTCAATGGTTCAGTTCCTATCTCTCAGATCGGAAATTTTTGGTAAGTCTGGACACGTGCTCCTCAGGAATCCATGGTATTAAATGTGGTGTACCCCAAGGCTCAATTTTAGGCCCCTTACTTTTTAATTTGTACATGCTCCCTCTGGGAAGTGTCATCAGGAGGCATGGTATTGATTTCCACAGTTATGCGGATGACACACAGCTGTACATCTCCATGTCTCCTGATGACACAGGGCCAATTGATGCCCTTTTTAAATGTATTACAGAAATTCAATCCTGGATGGCAGAAAACTTCCTGGAGCTCAACCTGGACAAGACTGAGGTTTTAATCATCGATCCTAAGGCTCAGGGAGAGAATTTACGATCTAAATTGCAAACACTGGGTTTNATGATAATCATGGTAATCATTGTGACATCATTTTACCACGTCACCTTCTTGGACTCCAGAGCTCTTGACATAACTCTGTGCCGATGCAGGTGTCTTTGGTAGATAAAACACAGTCACCAAAAGGGACTGTATCCTGAGGAACATGTAAGAATGAAAACACACAGACAGAAACAAAGGCTTTGGCTCTTAAATGAAGAACAAAAGCGAAATACAGAGGATGACAGTGAAGCTTCTTACCTGGCCTGTTACTTCCTGGATCATTCTGGGAAGGAAATAGTCCTCCACCCTCCTTGAAAAAAATATGTATATATTTCAAAAGACGTAGTGATACACAATCAGAAGTATCCTCTAGTCAGAGGGTTCCTCTTACATCAGTTACATTTCTTTAACTGTGTTCAGTGTATGTGATGACTTACCTGGACGGGTCCCACGGTGAGAACCAGCGCAGCTCTCTGTAGTTCCCGTGGTTGGCCATCATCATTTTAGGTCTGATGAGCAGGATCTCTCTACAGGATGGAGGACCATTACTGAGTGGTTGGAGAGCATTAAATCAAAGAAACCTCATTTTCTAGAAAAGAGCAGTGAGATGGAGTACCTGTTGAGAAACAGCACCCGACAGTTGTAGCGTACGTTGTGGTGCATGATGGGCCTGATGACAGCAGAATGAAAAACCCTCTGATGAGACACCAAACTGAACTTCAGGGTACAACACATGAGAGTGATAGAGCAAACACCTGAAAAAGAAAACCTGTCCTGACACTTCAGGATTAGAAAGCTAACAAAAGGAGAATCTGACAGATTTAAGCTCCTGTGAGGAATCTTCTGCTGGTGTCTCTTTTGGCGCCCCCTGTAGACAAAATGGGACCTCTTATTCCATTGATAGTTGTCCTATACATGAGTGAGATGCATTTCTAAAAATAATTCCATCCTGAAGTTTTCTTAAGTTGAACATTTCACAAACTGCCAATATCTGATGTAAAAAAAAAAAGTAGACAAACATCTGCTTCTTCTCAAGCACAGGCAGCTCATAAAGAGGAATCAATGTTGATTTCAGATGTTGATTTGTATCAGTCATTGCGAGCTAAAAAAACAACAGCTTGAAAGAAGGGGCACTGTGATTGAACATGGATTTTGCAAACTGTTCCATCCCATTATGTAGAAGTTTGAAAACCTGCACAGTTAGATCCATGTTAAGAGCTTTATACCTCCTCTTTAGGGAATTTAAATTTAGGGAATACAGACTGATACCCATCAACCAGGAAAAGAAACAGTGATGAGCAGCCTCTATGTGTCATGTGAGGCTTTTAGTGATAATGGGCCTCATTCACAAAAGGTTCTTACGCACAAATTTGTGTCTGAATCATGCGTACAAAAGTTTGACGCACAAATCTGTGATTCATCAATGTTTTCTTACCTGAATTTCTTCTTACTTTGTGAACTCACTCTTGTTGCCAGGGGTTTAGCTATTAATGGCTATATTTTGAGTTAGTTTGAGGGGAAAATAAATGTACACTGTTATATAAGCTGCACACAGACTACTTTTCATTGTGTCAAAGTGTCATTTTGTCAGTGTTGTCCCATAAAAAGATATACTTAAATATCTGCAGAAATGTGAGAAGCGTGACACTCTTGTGATACACTGTAGATGAATGGGGGCGTGGTTTATGCTGATTCCAGGTAATGGGGACGCGTGTGTCGATTTGGAATGAGTCTGATTCACTAATATACGTACAGTGGTGCGATTAAAACATCTGGTGCACACGTGTCATGAATCTGACGGGGATTTCGCATATTTTCCTTATTTTGTGCGGGGAGTAAGAGCATTTCTACGCATTAATTAGTGAATGAGGTCTAATGTCTTTTTGCACATGAGAAAGGACAGACTGAGTGTTCAAAGGTGTTACCCACATTCCCACATCACAGATGATGTCCTGGGTGACAGGAGACTCCAGAAGCTTCTTTAGGACCTGAAAGCTGTGGAGCAACGTGTCTGACTCATAGAAGTGATCCGCACAGCCGTACCCACTGGAAAAAGGACATGTATCAGACCAGAAGTCAGTTCAGGAGGTAAATGGTAAATGAGTAAAAAGAAGGATAAGAACATGATGAACTGAAGAGCTATTCCTGTTTTACCAAATCTCCAGCTCTGGGCCCAGTCTGTATTTGGCTCCCTGAGACTTGGCAATCTCAATACCTGCAGCAAAACAAGCATGTGAAACAGTAGCAGCACAATAGTCTATTTTTTTAACCATGAACAAATATCCATCTTTTGTCTTTGTGCCTAAATTGTTTTTCAGTGTGATTTTTATAACCATTTCTTGAACTTAACCCAAATTAACATAAAATAATTAGATTAAATCATTACCCTTATCATTTGTTTAGGTTGGGTTGGATTCTGCAAACTATGTCTCTTTTAATAAACGGTAATGTTACTAAAAGGTACTGATGACATAGGCTGAACCTCTCATGTTTATGCTATTTCACATTTTATTGCGGGGTCAATTTCCTTTGATTAACTACAAAAACTGAAATCGAAGCAAGTTTTAACAATATTTTTGATATAACATTGTCTCATTGGAGCACAGCACGCTTTCGCTGTGGCATTGTTCCAATAAGCTTCTGCCAAGTCACAAGATTAAGGGTTAAGGGTTAAGGTCTGGACTCTGTGGGGAACAATCCATCTGTGAAAAAGATGTCTCATGCTCCCTGAACCACTCGTTCACTGTTTGAGCCCCATGAACCCCGGTATTATTATCTTGGAATATTCCTGTGCCATTAGAGAAGAAAAAATCCATTGATGGAATAACCTGCTCATTCAGTATCTTCAGGAAGTCAGCTGACCTCATTCTTTGGGAACATAATGTTGCTGAACCTGAGCAACTGCAGCAACCCCAGATCAGAGCTCTGCCCCCACAGGCTTGTACAGTAGGCATGAGGTATGATGGGTGCATCACTTCACCTGCCTCTCTTCTTACCCTGATGCACCCATCACTCTGGAACAGGGTAAATCTGGACTCATCAGACCATATGACCTTCTTCCATTCCTCCAGAGTCCAATCTTTATGCTCCCTAACAAACTGAAGCCTTTTTTTCTGGTTAGCCTCACTGATGAGTAGTTTTCTTAAGGCTACACAGCTGTTCAATCCCAATCCCTTGAGTTCCACCACCACAGGATGTGTCTTCCATGGTTGTTTAAGGAATGAGAAGTTACTCATTGCATCAGCTGGGGTTGAATAACTTGTTGCCAGCAGGTGGGGACTTTTTTTGGCTTCTATAAGTTTAAGGGTCTTTGGTCTGAAAACGTTATGGACCCCTGTCTTGAAATATGACATTTTTTGACCTGTGAGGGGATTGTGGCTCTTAACAGGTCTGATTAGACACAAAGTTGCATAATTGCTCAGTCATGTTGTGGTTGTTTTGTTTGTCCAATCATATACGTTGTCTAAACTAAGAAAAATGTCTGCGTGAGAGAATTTCATGGGCTAAGAGTAAAAAAGGACAAAACAAAAGAACAAAATAGATTAGTTATTCAGATGTTTACTAATATTAAATGTCTTCTTTTCCTTTTTAAGCTTCTTGTTGCATTGATATTTGACAGTTTGGTTTTACAGAGGAACAGAAGAGAGACATGTTGACCTCATCACTGCTTAGGAACTTATTATCCAGTTTATGCTTCAGAAGGGGGCTTTAAAATGTAACACAAACTCTCCTCCAATACTTCCTATCACTTTTGTTACACAAGTCTTTGAAAGTCACAGAGTCTGTTCCTCCTGAACTCTGAGGAATCGCACCTGAAGACTCAAAGTTACACCCAAAGCTGACATTTAGAGAAACACTGAAGCGTCACAGAAAAACTTACTTCTGAGGATCCTCTCTGAGTTTCCTTCAAAGTCTAAAGCCCACTGATTCAAGGAGCAGGTGGCCACAGTCACTTTCCGTCCCATTTCTGTTCAAAGTGGAGACAGGAGCAGAGCAGACTGAGGAGAGAAGAGTGAGAGGTTTGAAAACGGCAGGAAAACCAGACTTTCTGAGGCCAAAAAGTGTGTGAAGCTTTCAGCTGAGTCGTTTCCAGGGCATGTGAGTGAAACACGCCCCCCCGCTTCTATTTCTGCTACTGACGGCAGACTGAACACTGTATAGAGAACTGCTGCCCCCTACAGGCCAGGAGCAGGCACACAGGCCCTCTGCACATCCTTCTGTTCTGTCACATTTACATAGAGAAGAATGAAATGAGGGATCTGTAAAGTGGCTGAGAAGTGGGTCAATGACGTGACGTCCCTTTTTTTGTGTCCGAGTGCAATATTTCCTTCCATCATGAATTGAGTATTTCATCACATGTATTTCTTAATTCTAAGAAACCTGTGTTATTTGAACACATCTTTAAACTATTAAAATATAACATGTTTTTTTGTGTTTTGGTGCCTCAAACCCCCAAAATGTCAGGTGGTGCAGCCGTCCTGACAAGTATCCACAGTAATTAAACTCTAAAAATTGAATGTCAGTGATTGTAAGTGATTGTAAATTGAAATAAAAAATACAGTGGCATTTTTTTATGCTTGAACCTTTTTAAATAAAACATTCTGTGCAAATAAAAAGAATTCTAAAGCTGTTGAGAAATTTAAAAAACTCTTGTCCCATAATTTTCACCTTGTCAAATGTCAGGGTGGTGCAACCGTAACATTAGACTTTTATTCTAAAGTGAAGAGAATAAAACAGGAAACAGGAAACTGCATCAGCCAGAGGACCCCAAATGACATTTGTGACCAAGTGGAAAAGTTTGTAGATTTCTCTGAAATACTGATAAAAAAAGGTTTTTTCACTTCATTGGTGACTGGAAGAATTTCCATGTCAGGTGGTACAACCAATGTAATAATGTGGAATGTTATTTTAACATAAAATTATTCATCTTATTCACAAATAAAGGAAATGAAACACACATAATGAAAATGTATGAGTCACTACAGACACTTGAGAGATACTTGCCAATAATTTCACACAGAAAAAATAACAGGAACATATAAATATATTTTCATATATTTGGTTGCGCTACCTGACATTTTTGGGTGCTCAAATTAAAAATACAAAAAAAAATATGAACCTAAAATCTTTGAAATGTTGGTCAACTACTGAAATCTGTTAGAAAACATAATTCTTCACTCAGAAAAATGTTTTTTATCCATTTTTAAAGAACTTTTCAAAAATACATTTTTAGACCCTCTTTTTGTCATTGACCCAAGTACAAACTAAAAGTTACAAAGTTTGAAAAAACTTAACAAACGTTGAAAGAGTTTACAATTTTTACAGCTGAAAGAAAACTAAATCTAATCACAAAACACTTTACCAAAGGAGAGAAGGAATTTACGTTTATTTTAAGATCTTAAACAGTTTTGCAAGCCGAGACAAATTTACAAATGGCACAATCCTTTTACAATTCCTCAAAGATCAGACTTTCCTTAAAGTCGATCTTGACAGATGAGGAATTTTCTCAGAGGTAAAGTATGCAGAAATTTTTGATACGTTTCATTTATTTATTTACAACCATCCAAACTGGTCTCCTCCTCTGTGGCTCAGTGCCAGCAGCAGCACATGCTCACTGCTTCCAACCATAGCTTATAGCATGGCTAACAGTTATAGCTTTGTTAATACACTACATACAGTAAAAAACAGCCCAGCAAGCACCTGCAGCATCGAGTGAGAGAAACTGCCGTACACCTGACTTCCTGCAGATAAATGAGATACTCTGCAGATATTGTATCATTCTTTCTCTGTGTTACAGCTGCTACCATAGCAGCTTGGGATGACTTCACCCACTCCTTATCTTCTGCACACAAAGTAACATGCACTTAGTGTGCTGTGATTGGCAGGTTACCACCCATAACCACTCCTACTCTCCGCCCAGAAATGTCCCGAGTCAACCAAAACATAAACAAAACAGCAGAGGAGGGGGTCCAGGGTTTTTTTGGGAAAATCCTGCATACTCTACCTTTGATACCGAACAAGAATCAGAAGCAGTTACTCTGGGGGTCGGTCAGCTGGTGTTGATGGAAGGTGATGAGGAAAGATAGCTGCATGAGATTAACAGAGTTAAGTTTGCCTAAGTTTTTGCGAGTGTGCGAGACACTTCATGTCTGCTGCTTCCAGTTGTAGCTTACAGCCTTGAACACGATGCTGCAGGTGCCTGCTAGGCTGGTGAATGTGTTCCCATAGTAATGGCTGAATGTTGTAGTCATAGGCAGTGGGTGTATCAGTAACAGCTTTTGTTCATACCATAATTTTAAACGATGGGGCTAAAATCTTGGCTTTTGTGATCCTCATGTTGAGTAAATATTGTGGCTAAACATCAGCTTCTGTTAACATGGCATTCTTTCACAATGTCAATAGATTTTAGCTCCAGTTTGTATCATATTGGTATACAACCTTTGAGCTTCAGATAACATCACATAGGTTATAACTTGGATCAAATGTTAGATTCAGCTAGTAACATGTTGGTAAACAAGTAGCTTAAACGTAAGCCTTATTACCAACTTATTGTAAAAAAACATGACTAAATTATTAGCTTCAATTTTGATAATTTTAATCTTCTGTGAGCATCAAATAGTAGAATATTTGTTATTATTTAGAATATGACTAAAAGGTAAGTTCTATCTGGCAGCATCATATTGGTGATTAACTTGGCTGTAATGTCAGCTAATATGTTCAGCTAATAACATTTAGTGACCATTTGTTAATAAACCATGTGGCCAAAATATTAGCTTCAGTTAGCATTGTATCGGTGAACAATATATCTTAATTGTACTGTGAACATCATCTTGATAAACAATGTGCCTTTAAAATCAACCTGTGTTTGCATCATATTGGTATACCATGTGACTTAAATATCATCACTGTTTGAAATCACATGGGTATACAATGTGGAAAAAAAAGGTTAGCATTATTTCGTATCAAATTGTTGTACAATGTAGCTCTAACACCAGCCTCTGTAAGTATTATTGGTACACAGTGTCGCTCAAACGTTAGCTTGTTAGTGTCATATTGGTAACCTGGGCTGATGAATTGCTAACTTCAGTTAGCATCTATGTTAACACTGTGGCTAAAACATCCAGTTAGCATTATAATGTAACATTGTAGCTATATTCCAAGATTCAGTTAGCACCAAATGGGTTACCAAAGTATCTCAGTCTGTTAGCACCATATTTGTACACAACATTGCTTCTGTCAGCATCATAGTTTCAAGCAATGCGGCTACAGCGTTAGCTTTAATTATGCTGGCAGCAACTAATGTTTTGGCTTCTGTGAGCATCATATTGGTAAAGAGTGTGGCAGGCATTCAGCAGTT
>RPOG01002466.1:0-45207 GCA_008086565.1 Thalassoma bifasciatum
AAGAATTAGCAATTTCTTATGGGCAAAACTCACAAACTTATGTTCCCAACAAATGTGTCAGCATTCAAGAAGTTCACATATTTTCCCACGGTATAAGATTTGTTTCCCAGAAGCATTTTTGCAACATGATCTGTGAAGCACAGATTTCTTTTTGTGGTAAGTTTATCTGTCTGTGCGGCAAACCTTTGGAGCAGACGAAGCACCAGCTGACGTTGACGTGGCTGTGGTGGCTGTAGCCCTTCTTTGCGTTGAAGTGGTTGGTGCAGATAAAGGCGCTGTTTGAAATCATCTCACTGCCTGCAGCCACACACTGGTCGCCAACGTGGTAAGCCACAGGGCAGCGAAGGCATCGCATCAACCTTCCTGTGGAACAGAGAAGGGAAGGGGACTCAAGATTAGACAGAGTCATGTGTTCAAGAAAGATAAATGAACAAAACTAACTGCGGCAGGTCTTTGAGAAATTTAGGGCTGAAAAAAAGTGAAAAACAAAAGAACCAATTTTTTCAATCAGAAAACAAGATCTGATTATCTTGTCTCATCGTTAAGTATCTTGTGATTTTGATTGTTCACTCCAAATTGAGCTCAAAGTTTCTGCTAGTCTTCTGAGTCTCACCTTTGGTGGACTTGTTCTTGGTGCGGGAGCCGTAGTGGCAGCTCAGGCAGGTGTGAAGCGGGCAGCGGAAGCCCTTGTTATCGAACACAGTGAGTGGGTTTGGGCTGATGCAGGCCTCGTGGTAAAATTTGCCGCAGTGAGGGACGTGGCAGCGACGCACCGTACCGTCTGTCTGCTTACATATGAAACACGAGTGGATCCCTGAGAGCAGAAACAGGAGGAAGAACAGATGTTAAGTGTATAAAAAAAACCCCAAAAAAACAGATAATTGTTCATGTAAGTTTCTGAAAAGTGAGAGCCTCACCTGAGCTGCACTCCTGACACTGCATCTTGTCTTCAGGCATGAAGGAGACGCCAAGGCAGTGGAGGTGAAACATCCCGTTGCACTGACCTTCACAGGGCACCAGGTCCTCACCAGCCTGCTCACACGTCTGTGAAAGGAAATACACAAAACCCATGATAAAGACGCAGACATTTATCTAATTGAGTTTCTTTTTCCCTACATTGAAATTGCAGTTATTTGTGAAATTAAAATAGGTTCCTTATCCTGTGTCGTTGATATCATTTGCGGTGTAAAAAAGGATGATTTTTTAAATTATTCTCATTTTGAATTAGAAAAATATTAGGGTGATAAGTAGGATGTTTTTTCTAATCCACCAAAGAAATTGTTTGCATTTACATTTACAAAATTAGAATATCATGAAAAGTTAAATATTTTGGTCACTCATTTCAGGAGGTGTAACAGATATTATGCAGACTCATTACACATAGTTATTTCAAGCCTTTATTTCTTGAAGTGTTGATGAATATAGCTTACAGATAATGACAACACAAAATTCAGCATATCAGAAAATTAGGATAGTACTTAAGATCAATAAAAATAAGGATATTTTGAACAGAAATGTCAGATTTCTAAAACTTTTGCAGCTTCCTGACTATTTTCCTGGTTTCTTTTCCTTATTTTCACCCATTTTTGCTGCTTTTTGACTGTTTTTGTCACTTTTCACCACTTAGATTGTTTGTCTTGCAAAGGTAGTTTTCAACAGTTTGTCTCTTTGGTTGAGCAGGGTTAAGTACACTGGTGTGGAGCAGAAAACATTAACTGCAAAATAGCTGTATCAGGTATTCTGACACATTTGAAGATAAAGAAATATCGCACCATCTGTGATTCGAGTATTGTAGCAGGCTAGATTGCGATTTAATCTAATTTGCAATTGATTGTCCAGTCCTAAATTACAATGGTTGGAAAAGTTTAGCAGCCAGGGGCAGGATACACAATAAAAAATAAGTCCATTAAAAAGAGTTTTGCAAAGAGTTTTCTTGACCGAAGAAAAGTAGAGTTCAAGAATTCTTGGCAAGAGTCGCATGACAGTGGTTGATTGTTCAGTCTTTATCCTGCAAAAATATTACCCATTCTGGCCACTGGTGTCACTGCAGTCAACACTAAATGGAGAAGTTCTCACAGCGCGCCTTTGAGACAGTAAAGCTCTGAGGAGGTAGACTCACCTGGCAAACAAACTCCTTCCTTCGATCACCCTTTTTTGTCCCGTCTAAGCTGTCACTTGGAGAATCAGGACGCTCTTCGCTCCCAGAACCCTGCAGAAAGAAAAACCTCAACTTGTTACAAGTTTATAAAAGCTGAGACCACCAAGGTACACTGGCTGCTCTGCACTTCTGTTCTGTGAGCTCTGTGGTTTATTTGCCCTCACCTCAGGGTCAGGGTACAGGGAGGATCGCCTCTTCTTCGCCTTGGAGGACAGGACCTGGTCCTCTCCATCCTGTTTCCTTTTCCTCCTACGCTTTGGTTTCTCAGCGTCATCTGTCAAAAAAAAAAAGGTGTTATTTCGAATAATGACAGCCACAATAATGGATGTTCAACCGAATCAAAAGCAAATCTAAGATTATTTACCAGTAGGGACAGCCTTTGACCTCTTCCCCCGCTTCTTGATTTCTTGTGGTTCTATCTCCGTTTTCTTCCTTCTCCTCTGCTTTTTCTCTGTTCCCTCTGACGCTGAGGTCTGGAAAAGATTGTGAATGTTGAACATGAGAAATTCAAGTCTTACTCATAAAAGACAAAAACGTCCAAAGCTTGGTTTGACTGCAGCTCACCTCTTTCTCAGCTGGTTTTCTTGTCCTGCGCCTCCTCTTGGGCTGCTGACCCTGGTCTTCTGGATCTACTGTTAAAGGCCTTTTGGTGCCCCTCTTCCTGGTTGTTTTGGCTGGAGAAAGAAAAAAAACATACATCTTATTTGCTTGTGACCAAGATTAACATCAAATGTCAATAGTTCAAACAGGGAAGGCATGCCTTCAAAAGGATTTTGTGATAACCATCAGCCATCAATCTGCATACGGTTACCCACGTTATGAAATCACCTTTCTTTGTCTTGATTAATTTCAAGAGTTTTTCAAGACGAATTTTGGGTTTTGAGGAAAGATGATTGTGATTCAAAACAATGATCTGAAAAATTGGAGGCAACAAGATCACAGTGATGTTTGTCTAAGTGGCGCTCCTGCTGTACATTTACTAGGGCTGAGCAATTAATTGCAAAGTGGATTAAATTGCAACATGGCCTCAAATGTGTCAGAATACCATAAACATTTTTTGAAGTAGATCTTTTCTGCTCATCACAAAATCAAAGTGATGAAAAGTGGCAAAAACAGCAAGAAGAAGCAAGTAAGTTTAAACTGGAAAAATGGTCAAAAGGTGGCAAAATTAAGCGAAAACTTGAAGAGAATTTGGAAAATGGTAAGAAAGTAGAAAAACTTTTCAGAGGCCTGACATTTCTGTTTAAAATATCTTTTTTTTAATCTTGTGTACCAGATTCTGAGACACTAATTTTTTGTGAGCCATAATCATCAACATTTCAAGAGAAGAAGGCTTGAAATAATTCACTCTGGACTGTAATGCCCTGAATTTTATTCATTTATTTTTATATCAAAATCTTTTTTTTTATTTCCTTATTTATTTATGTAAAAAAAATGTTTTTGAATGTATGTTTTTTTCTTGTCTGTTCCTCTATCCCTCTATGTAATAATATATCCCTGATTTGAACTTATTCATGATATTGTAATTTTTGAGGTACACCTGTAAATGCAAATAAAGTTTTGTTTTTTTTAAAAACAAAAATCCTACTTTTCATCTTCATGTTTGTATTTTTTTTTTATTTAAAATGAGAATTAAAAAATAAATTTCTATAGCAATTGATACTAAAAACACATAAAATGGGGAACCTTAAAAGAAAATGCGATTGCATTTCAGGAAAATAGTTCAAAGGTTAAATTATGCAATTGTGAAATAGCTTCACTTAAGAAGCCTTTCTGAGTTTATGCAATATGTCACAAACTCACCAGAGGAAGCAATCTCTTCTGGAGTCCTCCTCCTACGCCTTTTCTTCACTTTGTCAACTGTAACGAGAGATTTGTCTTGAATTGGTCACAAAAAGCTTCATATGTGAGAATAACAACTCTATCTTATCAGATACATGAAAATTAGATCAAGTTTTTGAAGCATGAAGAATCATCTTGTACAAATGAATCACTAATGTCCATTAAAGTCTGTTTTTCTGAGAAACAATCAGTGCAAATAAGACTTCAGTGTAATGTGATGTTATTGAATTATGACACTCAGTGATCAAACAGCATTCCAGATAAACTCTCGGCATGTCTGAGCTCATTGGGGAGGAACAGCTTTCTTTCTTTCTTCTGCAGTCTCACAAAGAAATGTTTCTGCTTTTTCATCAGCCACATGGGAGCTACAGCTTCATTTATCCATCTACAGGCCTGAGGCTAGAACTGATTCAAGGCTAAAGTTTCAACTTTCAACCAACCTGGAACTGAAACTAGAAGTGAGACTGGCTCCGTGATATCATCTGTTGAAGAAAACAGTTTGGATTTCCTTTTCCTTGTGGGTTGGGAGGCGTTGTCCGTTGCAGATTTCTTCCGTCTCCTCACGGTCTTTGTGGGAGACTGAGCTTGTCTGGGTCTCCTCTTCCTCTTCGGAGGTATCACTGATTCAGGCTGAATGCCTGGTGTGAAAGAGGTGGCATCCTGTGAAGAAAGCAGCAAAATATTGTCTGAAGGAATCGAAAATGTTGTTGGAGAAGAATATTGATTCCTGCAAAACCAGAGCTAACTCTGACTCTGAATCAAAAAATACAAAATGATGCATCAGTGGGGTATTTTTGTGGTTTATTGATACCTGTGGGTCGGTCTGCTGAGGAAGCATCAGTTCAGGAGAGAGTGTGTTTAACTTCTTTATGGAGAGGACACCATTTAGATGATTTTTGCCTCTCCTCTGCCATACTACTTTTTGGCGTCTCTTCCTGGGTGCTTCTTCTTCTTCTGCTGCTGCTGCTTCTTTCCCTGATGAAGTGCTGTCTGTGGACTGAGGTGTGGCGGTGGGATCGTCTGCCAGCAGGAAGGGGAGCTCGGGGTTGAGCCTGGAGAGTGTTTCCTGAGCCGTTTCTTTGCTTGGTTCTGGTTTTAGCTTCTCCAGGATGTGGGGGTTCAGGTGAGGCCCGTTGTCGTCGTACAGAAAGGCAAAGTTTGCCATGCGCTCGTCCAGTGACATGCTGAGGGCCTCCTTGGCCTGGATGACGCCCATGTTCCACTGAGCCTTCAGTTTGCGGGGCACAGAGGGGGGAGTCTGCACATCACAGGGGGAAAATGGAGCATTAGTGACTGACACAAGAACACTTGAAAATTCTTCAGCATCAGGAAACTTAGTGAAAGCAGTGTTTGTTGCAAATTGGGCGGGGCAATCAATTGAAAACTAATCAAAACCAACATTTTGAGCTTCTAACCAACGTGAAACTGCCATGTCGGTCATTTCTGTTTCCCCCTCTTGTAGTTCTCTCTGTTTTAATCCATCTGTAACGTTTGTAGAGCTGGGCCATTAATCACAAATTACATTGACTCACAATACAGCCTATAATAACATTCAAATCACAGACTGTGCAATATGTCTTTGATCTCAAATGTGTCAGAATACAGGTTACATTTTTTTGTTTTCTGCGCTACACCAGTGTTGCTCAACTCTGCTCAACTCCAGAGCTAAATTGTTAGAAACTACCTTTGTAAGAGAAACAATATAAGTGGTGAAAAGCGGCCAAAAAAAGCAGGAATGGGTACGAAAAACAAGTTGAAGGTAGTAAAAAACAGTCAAAAAGCAGTAAAAAAGGGAGGATACTTTTCAGAGAACTGACATTTCTGTCTACAATATCACTTTTTCATTGATCCTAAGTAATACTCTTATTTTCTGGGATACGGAATTTCTAGTTATTATTCTCCATTATCCATAATCAGTAACATTCAAGAAATGAAAGCTTGAAATGATTTACGATTTGTGCATTGAGTCTGATGATATCTTGGTTCCACTTTCTTTCTTTGAGGTGCACAGGTATGCAAACAGTCAATTTTATTTATTTTTACAAAAATCCTACTCTCTCGACACACCCCCAATTTTTGTGTAATTCTTATTAAAAACAAGATTCATAATTTTAAAAAAAATCCCTCATCTCCTTCAATATAGTACTTGACAGCACATAAGATGAAAAACATCAACTTGCCTATTTCAGGGAGTGTTTGTTTCAACAGGAAGTCTTAATCAGAGTTTGATCAATCACCAACTGTCGATCCTCCTTCTCTTCAGTTGACTCATTAGTTTGTGCTTAACTGTTCGCTTCATCCCATTTACTTCTTCTGTTTTTAACGGGTGGTCGGTTTTTTTTCTAGGTTTTCAGTTTAATTCCAAGGAAATGAAAAAGAAAATATGACCTCACTCTGTCTTCAGGATAATCGTCCATCAATCCAAATTGAGGTAGAAGATTCAATTAATCCTGGTTTTGATTTTTGCCATTATCACCCAGCCCTTGTTGCAAATATAATCTTTGTTCAGCTGTATTTGTTACACTGTGGTATCTTGTTTGTTAGGCCCATTCTTAAGAGATGGCATCTGGTGATTGACGGGAGGGAAATTCATCCCGTGTGATGTGTCAGGAAGTCACGTGCATCATATGCAGAAAAAATTTAGGATGGAATCAATAAGAAGAAACTGAAGTGTCTGCACACCCATCGCCCCCACAGCCCAGTGTTCAGGTGGATCATGTGGTAGCGGAGGCTAATTAACCTTTTTGTGGATTAAGCGGGAAGCCAGCTGTTTGTTGCTTTGGCTGAGCTCCTGATATTGATCCTCCCCAGTGAAGGACACCATATTCTTCTCAAAGATGTAGCCTCTCTCTGGAGCATCTCCAAAATACTGCACGTGATAAAGGAGGCCCAATCTGCTGCTGGTTACTGGGGAGGAGACAGAAAAAAAGTCATTTAAGCTGGAAATTATCTACAAAAATGTGCCGTTTTAGCAGCACGCTTTAACTTTCATGTGTGATGATGATAAACTGTGACTGTGCATCCTTCTCTGTGCATCACTTGGCACTGTTGAAATGATATACTGACAGTAGCAAACCTTTCTGTTTCTGTTTGAAGTGGTTGTTGAATTCTGGGTCAGTGGTCACCATGCAGGGCCACCAGGGATACCCGGAAACCTTCGTCCAAACCAAATCACCAACGGAGAAACAAATGTGCAGAGGCACCTCTACAGTGGCCTCACCCACCAGCTCCGGGACGAGATCAGGCTGTCAGAGAAAGAAACAAGAAATCCAATAATCAATAGATGGAAACCGTAAGTTTAAAAAAGCACTTTCAGACATATGTAAATGCTTAGTAGGTAAAGTGGCAGAAAACATTTCCTTTTACCCTCAGAAGCTTAATGTTTTTCTCTTGGTTTGACATGAGTTATGGTAACTGGGTTTTAATACCATTCTTGTAGCATACTTGTACTGCATGACTCAGTTCATGTCTGCATCACATCACACAGTGTGAGTAATACTGCCATATGCACACATTTGTTTTAACTTAAGTTTCTCCTCGAAGTAGAAATAAAAGACAAACCTCTTCAGCCGCTCTGGATTCATCTACAGCATTTGTGTGGTCAAGTTGTTCCGCAGGGATGGCAGACGGACTGAGGTTTGGTTGAGGTTCTGGTTTGTGAGGTCTCCCCTTCCTTTTCTTCACTTCCTGTCTTTTCTCTTGTCCAGATATAGTCTCCTCTGTGGTTGTTGCAAAACTGGTTCCATTGGCAAAGCTGGGTTCAAACAGCGGCTGCTTCACCACCTGGGGTATCGTCACCTCGAGTTCAGCTTCAGTATGAGGGGTGCAGTTGTGCTGATGGGTAATGCCATTTGTAGCGGGGACCTCGGCACCCTTGAGGATCGGCGTCTCTGGAGCGCAGAGCTTAGGTAGAGCATCTTGGTCCCCGTTTAGGACTCGGGAGGTGAGGTCTTTGAGCCTCTCGTGGCTGTGATTGTTGTGACTGTGGCCAGCCATCATCTGGAGGACACCGTCCTGTACTGTGGCGGCTAACTGAGCAGCAGCTTTGTCCAAAAGTAGAGTTGGGTCACTGCTCAAATCCCCCCCACCTTTACGGACGCTGAGGCACTCGGGCGGCTGCTTCATGCTGATTGGGTTGGCTGGTTCAGGCATTGAAGGCAGGGAGCTACCTTTACTGTCCATCCCATGTAAACCCCTCCAGGCTCACTGAGCTACAAGACAGAGAAGACAGAAACTTCAATCCACAGGTTCTACCTGCACATGCAACAATAAAAACAATAACATGCGATATTCAGTTAATCTCCTCCCAAAATGGCATTCTGGGATGTAAATCCTAGAACATCACGTTTGAAATTTTACAAAATGGCACTCACTCGCTCCAGCGGAGCATGAACGGAGAGCTTGGAGGCGACAGGGAAAACTGCACCTGTCACGGAATGTTCCGGCCGCCTAGTTTTGGATGTTTTTATAAGAAAGTCGAGCGACTCGAATAACTAGAATCGGATTCAGCAGCAGCAGCAGCAGCAAAGGACACCGCTGTCCCAGTGCAATCAGTACGCATGCATTAATCCTTACTCATGTGAAAGAGGTCAAATCAAAGATATTCTCCATTAAACCCTTGCAAAACATCCCACTGCGACGAATGTGAGATGTCTTCCTCCTGGAGAAGAAGGGGCTAGCGGCTAGCTGCGGGTATGGAGAAAAAGCAGGAGGCTGGCTGCAAGCTCTACCGCATGAAGCCAATGCCCAATGAGTGGGAGGTTAGCTGAGCAGCGTAACAACCGCATCACCGGCGAGAAAAGCCGCGGAAATGAGCGGCTTACACATCCAAATGAGCTAACACCGAGTGAGGTTAAATATGGACGAAACTAAACGTTGTTTTAAGCTGCCGCTGGTATCACATAGTTTCGTTGGACTGTAGCTACAAACTACCTTTAATGTTACTGTAACGTTGCAACAACCGCTTCTGCATCTTACAGTTGCGTCCTCTCCACTAACTAGTCCGTGGTGGCAGCGTAATGTCACAAGGGAAACGGGCTCCGGCTACAACCTGTAGCATAAGCCACGATGTAGGAATCTCGTGGAAACCAGCCATGGATGCATGAACAAGCATTCCCCCCTCCATATCCACCGCACAACAGCATCCCTGTCATAGCTACAGTCAGCCATTACACCGCATTCCAGCAATTAGACAAAGCCGCCTGCTCGGAACTAAACGCAGCCAACCGGGTGAAGAGCTACACAGCACGGTAGACTGTGTTATATAAATTAATTAATGCACTCACTTATTTAGGATTGTGATAGTCAAGTCGCGCTGTTTCGCCCCTGTTTCATTCATAAACCCAATTCATGACAGCCTGTTCGAAAAAAGCTAACAGCGCTAGCCGAAGCTAACCTGCTCTCCATTGAAAGCGAATGGAACTGTAGCAGAGTGAGCTAGCATGCTAACCCGTAAGTCCCTTCAGCTAAAATGGATGTTCGGCCTGAACAAGTGTATCTACTAAAGCTCCTGCTGCAGAATATAAACAGGGTTGACAATAACATGAAAGGCAGTTTCTTCGTAGTTACCTGTTAAACCTCCTCTCTGTGGTTAAAGGGAGACAGTGTCCATAAAGAAGGGCAATGCGCTTCTAAAGTAAGCCGAACTTAGTTTTCGAACGCCCTTTGAGTTTGAGAGGCCGGTTGGTCGCGCTTTTTATGAGCGAGGACTAACCAGCCCTGGGTCACTCCGAGGTTGGCCAGGAAAGTTTTTTGGGTTGGCATCCTTCATCGACTGGGGCCACCGAGGGCAGACAAATCTGTAGTCACAACACTTTTCTGTGGTTATTTTACATAGTTACACCCCATTCTAACTTCATATTTGTGTGTCTAGTCACATGAGAGATAACGTGGATTAACACAACAGCCTGCAATCCGGATTTATACATCACTTCCATCTCATTATAAGTGTTTCCCTGGACCACAGAACTTCAACAGATGAAATTTACTTTTCAGATCAGCTCAATAGTTTATATACAGAAGCGGTTTTGCCATTAAGCAAGGGGCTGCAATTGTCTTAGGCCCCAAACTACCAGGGGCCTCATATAAAAACCGTGATTACAATTTCTTTTCCACTTTTCTTTCTGTTTTCATGCAATTCTACAAATTCATACACTAAATTTGCATCATGTTGCCTATAATTGAGTAAATGGTGAGAATGTATAGAGTCACAAGAACAGAAACCAGAAACTTTTGAAATTTTCACGTCCCGGAGCAGAACCAGAGAGTTGAAAACAATGGAAATCAGTTTATACTGGTATTTTTTATTCATTTATTTTTGTTCTTGAAATGTCCGTCATGCTGGTCATGTAACTCAAACGCATCCACCTCCTGTGTTGCTCCTTCATGCATTGGCAAAATTGCGATTACCTTTCAGCCAGCAACAAGTACTGCTGATGCAATGAGTAACCTCTCATTTCTTTTAATACCATAGAGAAAGACACTTCCTGTGATTGTGGAAAAGATGTTAGTCTGTTTAAGAAGGCCACTCATTGGCATCAAGCAGAAAAAAATTCTACAGTGATTGATGCAGAAACTAATCTTTAATGATTGTGGTCAGAGAAAAAAAAAATTGAACTCAGGAGTATGTTTAACAGGGAAAATACGAGCATTACCACATGCACAATGTGAAGGGATGGAAAATTTGAAAGGAATGGAAATGGATCATGTGGTGTAGTGAGTCCAGATTTACACTGTTCCAGAGTGATGGGCGCATCAGGGTAAGAAGAGAGACAGGTGAAGTGATGTACCCATCATGCCTAGTGCCTACTGTACAAGCCTGTGGGGGCAGTGCTATGATCTGGGGTTGCTGCAGTCGCTCAGGTCTAGGTTCAGCAACATTATGTTCCCAAAGAATGAGGTCAGCTGACTACCTGAATATACTAAATGACCAGGTTATTCCATCAATGGATGTTTTTCTTCATCCCAATCTTTGGGGTGTGGAGAAGACTTTGTGCAGTGGTCAGACTCTCCCATCATCAATACAAGATCTTGGAGAAAAATTAATGCAACACTGAATGGAAATAAATCTTCTGACATTGAAGAAACTTACTGAATCACTGCCACAGTGATTCAGGCTGTAATCAAGCTAAAGGCGGTCTGATAAAATATTAAGGTGTATTATCACAACTCCTCATTTGGAAAAAATCACGTCCAGTCCCTGACCGAGAGGCTAAATGTTTGTCATGTCTTTCTGTATTTATTTAAATACAAATACCAGCATTGGCTCTTATAATTTGCTATTTTGATGCTGGTAACCACTGAACTGCACTCTTTGTTTCTCCCTTTGTGGCTTCAGAAGCAGAAAGAATGACACACAACTACCGTCGCGTGCTGCAGCATAGATTTCCATCACGTGCCCATTGACCTGGTTATGGCAAAGCAGAAAAGGGGCCCTGAGTCTTTCTCCCTACACACAAACACTGCACTGTAAATTCAAGCATAAAACCTGCAGTACCAACTAAGTCAGCTAAGGGGCGTGAAACTTACTGAATTTATACAACTTCCGGCAAAAGTTGTCCTTTCAAATTAATACCTGATAATAACCATATCATTGAGAAAGTAGAGATGGAAACTTTAACTGCGTCAAACAGTTATTTACACAGCAAAATGTATTTAGTTTGTTAAATCAAACATATGGTGTCAAAGTGGCCTTTGAGAAAACCTGATGTTGTTTTCTTCCCCAGGATTCTATATACTTATCTAAAATATTTCTGTCACTGATAATACACATTGGTCTTGATATTGTTGCAACTGGGTGCTTTGCCCTTGTTTGAATATCTATTACTTGCAAGAAATTCAACAGTTGCTGTCTTCTAAATAATATTTCTTTGGGGTTTCTTGTGTGTTTTTAGCCTTGAACAAATATGTGACCTGTGGTATTCATGTTATTGTAGAGTTTATTTTCAGATGTTTTATCATAGATGTATACTTCCTAACTGTTTGATATTTTCCGAAAATTAAAGGCCATCTATTCACCCATTGAACAAATCATCTACACATATTAAACACTGCACAAGTGTTTCTAAAAATAAACTTAAATCAAGACTCTAGGTAAAACAATCCTGTGTATGCATGAAACCTGATACAATGAAATGCAATTTTGAATGTGTTGATATTAGTGATCGATGGCTGTAAAGTGTGTGTTGTTTTTGATGCTAGTTTTTTTGTTATTATTTGATATGTATATTAATTTACATTTTCCTGCTCAGGGACCACAAATGAAAATTAACCTTCTAGTTAATTCTGGCTTGACAGTTTTTGTTTTGAAAGGCCCTATGAAAGAAACAAAATAGAAACAAATAAAGAGACTGACTGACTAACTAATTAACAAACTAATATTTGGCGATCTATCTAAAGAAGTGAACTCAAGTGAAATATCTGATCCACTTTCTTATGTCAATTTGTAAAGGTTAAAACAATATACACAGAATTATTTCATTTCTTAATGTTTAATCGACATGTTGACAGTAGAGTTATGTTGCAGGCCAAAAGAGTCAGAGGCTTGACTGTTGATACATAATTCACATTTTAAATCAAACATGTTGAAGTGTCACTTGTAATATTTCAGCTATGAAAATGACAACTTGCTTCATTTGTTAGTGACCTGATGTTGCCTGGCAAGGAAAAAGTTAATATCCTGAGGCATTTTTTAAAATCTTCAATAAAAAACATGTGATCCAGCAGTTATTGAAGCTAAAGTTGTGGCTTCACATTTCAGTTTTAAGTATTTGCTGCAAGGAAAAGCAAGAGTATTGAAATGCGCCCCCGCCTAAGTTTTGAATAATTTTTTTTTTTTTTTTTTTTTTTGTGCTAGATTTCACATAATATGTTTCGTGTATAAATTATTTGTGACTATTTCAAATAGATGAGGCCTTTGCATATTTGAAAGCAAGGCACATATTTGAGATTGTTTTTATTCTAGAGCATGTGGTTAAGGGTAAAACTAATTTTAGCTACAAAAAGGGTNGCTAAAAGTCCCTCTGGGCAGTTATAAATGCGTGAATTGTTAAACGGAAACGGTAGTTTGAGAGTTTCTTTGTCCCAAGGTCGCGGTCCCGTCGTCACTTTGAGGAAACAGAGGATAAGCTAAGCGGCTAACTGCTGTGTAGATTTACTTACTGTAACTGTTAAAGGATCCAGGTCTAACAGAAAGACTCCTCATGGCGTTAATCCTGTTTACGAGGTCTCGGGCGCCTTTAGTGAAAACGTCCAGGTCTTTAAAGAACGAATTCAGAAAAGGTAAGTCATTATTTATGTATCAATATTTAAGTTATATCGATGAAACGCCTTTAATTGAATCAGTCGTGTTGTCATTTTGAGGAGTCATGTCTAACATAAGGCATGAAGCTCTGTTTTGGTTTCCAGGAAGATGGTGGGTGACTCAAGGTGATTGATCACTCAGCATCCCCCTTTTTACACCTCTTTTTACGATCACTTTGACACGGATATTCGTAAATACGTCTTATTTCAGCTGCAATTAATGTTATTATGAAATGTCATCGCAATGTGAGAGCATGCAGTGTCATGATTTGTAGATTTCCACAGTGGAGGAAAACATGATTTGGGATTCAGGTTATTTAAGGACAACACGGTGTGTTATGAGGCTGGCGAGCGCCCCCTCCCTCCACTGCAGTCTGAGAGGGTGCTGGTTGTTATGGCAGACAGGTTCCCTTCCCCAGATTGTGAGGAAAAACACATGAGAATACAAAATATAACTACCCTTATTATGATGCATGGTTTACGTTAGAAATTTTGTTCTTGGTGTTCAAAAAAGGTTGTGGTCACAGAATTATTAATGAATGTTGGCAAGGATGTTGTTCAATTTCTTGCTATTATATAGTTGCATTGCATATCTGCTTAATTAAAAGTGCATTCAATGCAAAAAGGTGATGCTTTGCAAAAGATGCAGCCACACGATGTTTGCACATCTGTAGATGATCAGATTGACACTATAAAGGTATTTCTTATTTACACTATCATGTCATTGAGGTTTGCAGGGCCATATGTATTGCAATTATGCATATGCATTTTCAAGTAATATGGACACAGTATTTATTTGTGTTATGATGCAAGGGGATCCAACAACTATATCCCATTTAAAACCAAATCTAGCTTATGCAAGTGCATGTTTGTGGTGATGGGTCAATGACATGACGCCTACTTTTTTTGGCAAACTGAATGTTACGGTAGAAAATAAATCATACCACATAGAAATACAATATACATGTCACTGACTGTCTCCATATACAAAACCACTCCACTCCAAACATTTTAGTTTTGGTAATTTCGTTGCTGTCTTAAGTTTCAGCCTCAACTTCTATTCGGACAACTGGTTAAAAACCATTTTAAATCAATTTAAAGAAATCCACTACCCCATTCAGTATAATTTCTGTCATGTTTTCTATTCTCTGACAAAATCATGAAGCAATTGCATTTGTATTTCTATCATAAGGTTCAAACAAATGCCGTCTGAATATGTTCATTTTATGAAAAATCATCTGGGGCGACCATCAAGAAAACACAGTTCTGGGTCTTTAATTTTAAACCACCTCAAAGACAGGGTATTGTATGAACCAGACACATTTGAGGAATCTAATAAAGCACCTGGAAGGTTGTTTAATCTTTCTTTTATTTGCTAATAAATCTATTGTCTAACTACTGTAATGTACCAACCACTTTTGGGTACCAAAACTGCCCACAAAACTACATTCCATGTTTGAACAATGGTCAAATTTATATCCTTGTTTTTAGCATTTTGAAAATGACCCATTCACAAGTCTCATCTGTCACCGATTCATGTACAACAAGCTTAGATCTTAAGTTGTTTGTCTCCACACGTCTTTATTGGTAAGTGTTATCAACAAGTGCATCAAGGCCTGGCTGAGAGCGATGTGAAAGACATTAGTGGATAATGGTGGAGAGGCAATAACAAAGTCATGTCTGCGTTGTAGCCGGTGCATTAAAAGCCAGGCTTATAAATAGATGGGGCCGGTCATAAAGAGGGAATTCGTCTGTCTGCGCTGGGATGGCTGAAACCATGCTCTGGCTTTGGGCCCAGATTATCAGACAATTTGCAGCACCTCCATGATGAAAGGTCAGGGTCTTTAATAACTCCACCTGGGACATACTCAGCTGGACATAGGAAATACCTGCAGCGTGGAGAGCGGATATCCCCTCATACTGTTGGTGATGTGTTTATGATGAGTACATACTCTTCTTGTGTGTGTGTCACCTCTGGAAAATAATGAATATGTAAGGATCACGTGAGATCAACTATCTCTTTGAGGTTTGTAGTTACGGGGCCTTTATGTCCTGCTTTACTGCTGAACATTGGCCAAAACTCTGTCCTCACATAGCAGTTGTAAATCAAAGGTTGTCAGGTCAGAAGAAGTAAAGATTAAAGTGTTATCTAACGGTGTCGATAAACCACAGGAGAAACTGTTGAAGAAAGAAGTATTAGTGGTTTGTTAAAGGACATGTGTGATAACATGACATTGCTATGTTTGTTTATTTACAAAGTTTACTCTTTTTTTGTGGTTTGTTCAGCTGAGCAGAGTCATTTCCCCTCACTTCAAGTCTCAAGACACCCAAATGTGCCAATTCAAGCTGCTTTACATACACTGTTTGACTCGTAGTGTAGTCTCATGGGAAGAGGTATAATAACATCCTACTTTAATGGCTTCTGTGAATGGAGAGGCTTCATCTTTAAGAGCAGCTGAAGGCAGATACTGGGAGATCTGGAAACAACTCTAGGGATGGGTATCAAAAACCGGTTCCTGCTCAGTATCTATAGAAATGGTTCAATAAAGTGCGATACAGACAATAAAGTGCTAAACTGATGATAAAGTGCACAGGACATTGCATTTATGTACTAGCAGTTAGGATACATTGACATAACTTTGGTTTTAAAACAGAATTTCAACTTTCATCACAGAAACTACTTAAAACTCAAAAATGTGAAAATACTAACAAGTATTTCAATTATTTCCTTCTTCAGTCAATAAAAGATAGCAAAACAATACATGAATGTCTTCTTCTTACTTATTTTCATTGATTTATATCGAGATATATCTAAATCTATTGATCAATTCCATGCTTCAATTTCATGTATTTACTCATAAACCAAATAAAATGTTGACACAGAAAACCTGTAAAGCCTTCTCTTTGCACACTGAAAATTCACAAGAGAAATTGATAAGGGCATTAATAAAATCAATACCCATCCCTATAAAACACAAAACAAATAATGGATCCATGCTGACCAACATTCTATGCAGATGACATGGTTACCTTATTGATCTGAATATAAGACTACCCCTTTCTTCAAGATAGATTTTTGGAAAAAAGGCTATTTGATGACAAAACGTTGTGTAATCACAAAGACTTTAAAACCTATGATGAAATGGGATTGACTGTTTTGTGATAATACTGTGATATCCAGTCCACCCACTCACAGTAGGTGGGGAAAATGAATCAGTGTGTTACCTCTCTCATAGACTTAATAGCCTTATGTTATTTATCTTTTGCGGAATAGGATGTCATTTCTGTCTCTGCATGGTCACGCATTCAAAAACCTCTTCTGCTTTCTGAATTATGCACAGCAGAGTTCCGCCCTGATGCATGCAGACACGGCATGTCTTTCTTTTTTTTTTTTTTTCTCCTTGTCCTGTTCAGCATCACGACAACAGAATTGCGGTCCGGCTGCCGTATTTTGCAGAACACATTTTGCTTTGCCAAGAGGGGCCATTAGTGTATAAGACTCCCTTTGAGATTTAAATGTTATTTTTATTAGTGTTTTGTAATTTATTTTTTCTGTACATTGCTAAGGTTAAAGGTTACTGCCTGAACGGACTAGGGTGAAAACAGATGAAGGATAGTGACAGAGGGAAAGAGCGTAGAGAGAGAAGGAGATAAACAGAGAGGGAGAGATAAACAATAAAACAACAGAAGAGAACAACCACAACAAATGGACGAGTGAATACAGACAGGAGATCCAAAACCAGCAGCTGATCCTGCAAAAAAAAAAAACAAGGGGAGAAAAAGACAGACAGGAGACAAAAAAAGAGAAGGAAACACAGTATCCCAAGGTCTTTGACACCACAATCTCTAGGAGCACCTGTGAAGACACAGCATTTCTGAATAATGTCCCTTGTGGGATAGAGAGATAGAGTGATAGAGAGAGACAGTTCAAGATAGAAACATCTGTCTAGAAATTCTCTAGAAACTTTTCCACTCAGATAGTACATGAGAGCTCAAGTTTTTGCAGCTACTGTTTCATATCACAGAAAGCAGATTTTATTCTCAAAAGCTGCATGAACGGATGGCTTTTGCAGCCGGGATCAAGGGTGATGACCTCGTCTCAACTTCAGATGTCTGACTCCAGACTTGTTTTGTTGTCATTGTCTGAAATGAGGAAGTGTTTTAAAGCAGCTCTCTCAGTGCTTTACAGCCGCACAGCTGCAGGCTGCGGGTCACACGTGAGTGCTGCTGCACGTAAAACGCAGGCAGGCAAAGCATGACCATGTCATGACCTCTCCTGGCAAGACCTGGTTTATTTTGAGTCAAGACCAAAACTAGGGCATCACCATAGTAAACACAGCCCAAAATGACCTACATATACTTGGGATTACGACTGCAATGCCTGAGATGTCAACAACATCCAGATATTTCTGGAAAAACTCGGCATTTTTGTCCTCTACCCCTGAATTTAACAGAACTTCGAGTTTTGAGATGACATTTTTAGGTTTAAGCACCACTGACCTGAACTGAACAGAGCATTGGATAGTGCAAGAGCTGTCTTTACTGGAGTCATTTACTTGTTTAACTTTTGTTGAATGTGGTTTTGTGCATGACTCACAGCCTCCTCTGTGTGCGCCAATTTCATGGCAACAGAGCAAGTAACAAATTCATTGCCATTGAAACAAAAGTGAAAGTGTGTCAAACTGTCCAGTTAATCTTAAAAAGAGTTCTTCACAAATGTTATTTTTCTGCTGTTTGCCAACATTTTTCACATATCTCAAACCCTCCCTGTTGCTGTATTGGAGAGTCTCCACTCTAAAGTGTCTGAAAGTAGAGGGAGTCACATGTTTCTCTTAGATCATAAAAACCTCAGAGGAAAATTGCAATATTGGTTTGTATTATTTAAAGTGACCTGACTTTATAATGAACTTTAAAGAGGGGGTATTCTGCTTTAAACATGGATATAACATAACGGTACTCTATGTTTATATGTTGTATTAATCCCGTTATCTGTCTATAGCTGCTCAAAATGGTCTGTTTAAAAAAAAAAAAGCCAAAAAAAAAAGCATAATATCCTCATGAGACTCGGCCCTCGAAGAGCTGCCCAATCAGAATGAAGGGGGTTTGTTGAGCAGTTAGCTTTAAAGAGAGTTGGAGCTGGAGAAAGAAATGATTCGCCTAAGTATTGGAATTTTTTGTTGTATGATTTTCAGTTTTGTTTTTTTTTTTGTCAAAAATGAACTTATTTCTCAGAGTGTAAATGCTTTGTTGTACTCTTCAAAGCAGGCTTTTGAAAACAGTATAAAAAGCTGGTACAAATACATTGCTGCTGAATAAATCTTAAAAATTAACACACATGGGATGTTAATTTTCTGGGGTAAATTTGAAATATGATATAGTCTGTACACGTGTTTATTATTCAGCTTTTTCTCTAGTATCTCAAAAATCTGCAATATCACAGAATCGCAATTGAAATCAAAGCGGCACCCAAAAAAATGTGAAAGAATTCAAATGGAAGGGAAGCATATTGCTCAAGCCTTAAAAAGACAGCAGATAAAATGGATCATTTCAAACACAGGCTGTAATAACGGTTTCCTGAAACACCGCTGTGAGAAAAACAGATTTTTTTTTAGCTTTAAATCATACAAAACTACTGCAGTGACTAAGGCTTGAAAAAGCACAGATATGGCTAAATATTTTGACACACTGTAGCTTTTTTGTGAATTAAAATGCTAGTTTAAAGCCCAGTTTGTCAAGAATCTATTTGGCTTTAACTGTGAAATACCATCATGCAGTGCTGCTCAGTCTCACCATTCAAAGTGCTCACAACCCATGATTTGTTAGTGGTTTGGATAATTGTTGTGCAACTAGACTTACAACTTTTTGACCTTGCGTAACACAACTTGGACTCAGATAAGTTTGAAAATGAAACCAAAACTCCAAAACCCCTGCATGTTGAAGCCACAAAGGAAACCCTGCAGCAGAGGGAAGCTGCTTGCACCCACCAGGTGAAAAGTTCAGTGTTTGAAAATCTACTGTACATCCAGGGTTTTCTTTCTAGACTCCAGTTGCCTGCTGCCGGGCCACAAAGGTGACTCTGTTCCAGTAAACTCGGTGTCCTCCTGGCTGCTGACCAGTCACAGCCTGTCATGTTCAACCAGGCCTTACTGGATTGATTCCAGCCTGCCATGTGAGAGCGAGAGGGAGGGGCGCGGCTTGGCCATGTGCTCTGAGGTGATTGGTCAGAAGTGTCTCACCACTCCGCCTTCTCTTTGCATGTGCGTCATGCTGATGGCGGTCTCAGGGCAGGGGGAGCCTCACTGTGGGCCCCACGCAGGGTGTGAGAATCCTGTCTGCCAGGAAGAATCTCTGTAAAGACCTCAACAGAGGAGTGATGAAGGTTAGGCTGATTAAATACACAACAAAATATACAAGTTCTTGACTATTTAGAAAAGATCATTCTTGAGATAAATGTGGAAAACAATCTTAAGAGGAAGTCATTTGTAATTCATTTCATGATTTTATTATCACCGGATAAAGGACGTTATTAATTAAAAAGGAAATGAACTGATTATTTCTATATGTTAAAGGGACTGTTAGAACTCCACAAGTGATCTTGTGAAAGTCTCACCTAGATTTTTGCCTGATCATAATCTGCAACTTAAATTGAGATTATCAGCGCTAAAATGGGTGATCTCTAAATCCAAACTTTTACAGACGAGGTTTAACAGTGAGGAGAGAAATCCGTTCTTCTCTGCTGAAAATGATTTCTCTCATTCATGTAGTAGTAATAGTGGATACTGGAGTTGGACTGTCTGGCAGACAATGGAAGAGTTGCAGCTAATGGCTAAACAGGAGAGTGATAGAGCAAGAGAGAAAAGGCTAAAACACAGGCAAAAAGCTAGAACATGGGCTAAAGGCTAAAAGAGGGGCTAAGTTGTTTATGCTACTTTCCATTTCAACCCACATGCAGCAGTTATACTTCAGTGATCTGTTCAAACCTGAGTCCATCACTGAAATGTGTGTGTGTGAGAAATTGTGCGAAATATGATTTTTTTTAATTAATAAAAACTTTGTTCATTTTGGGAGGGTTTAAGTATTACAAGTTTTACGGAGACGGACGAATAAAAACATGCGCACTGCAAAAACGGAAATCTAAGCAAGTCATTATGTCTTATTTGTTGTAAAAATTGTCTAATTGTTCTTAATTTGAGCCACATTCACCAGACCAGGTCATAAAAATGTCTTATTTCATGTTTTTTACAACAAAAATTAGGTGTAAATTGCTTGTAACAAGTCAAAAAAATCTGCCAATGGGATAAGACGAATTCACCCAGGAAGTTTCTTGACATTAGAAAGATGTCTTAAAACAAGAATCTTTTCTCTTATCCCATAGGCAGATTTTTTTTTTACTTGTTACAAGCAATTGATGCTTCATTTTTGTCTGTAAAAAACTTGAAATGAGACATTTTTATGACCTTGTCTAGTAAATGTGGCTCAAATCAAGACTAATAAGACAAATTTTACTAAACATAAGACATAATGACTTGCTTAGATTTCAGTTCTTGCAGTGCGGTATTATGGGAAAAGATGCTTCAGACTTCTGTAACATTTTCAGAGAGAGACCATGATGAAAGAAAGCAAAAGAATGACTTTGGTTTTCGCCATGTTATTGGTTGACCGGAGTGTTTTAGCTGCTGTCATAAGTGTGTGAGTGATTTAAATCCTAGCAACTACGTCAACAAATGAATGATTATTTAGAGGCTGTACATATTCATGTCATTCATGTGTGATTGTCTCTTTGTTTTACTCACTGAACTCTACAACGGCGTTATATTGCTGTTTCTGTGTGTGATTTTGCATTATTTGGACATGCACACACAGAGACCTGTGCCATTCTTAACTTTGCCCCAGTATTCTGCCTGTGTTTGTTCTTCGCTGCAGATGACACATGAATATCCTGCCAAAAATTGTTTGCACTAAAAGCCTTCTACTCAGTGTCTTCAAGTCAAAACACAGATACTTAAGTTTTGTTTTGTCTTTCAGGGAAACTACAAGATGGTGCCTGTTTCAACTGTACAGCGCTCAGACTCTCCAGTCAAAAGTAAGCTACCACAAAGCCTGGAAACATCTGAAAATACCTTATGTGTTAAAAAAAACTGTGGATCTCCATGCCCTTACGTCTTACATGTCCAAACTTAAAGCTTTGAAGTTTGTGTCACAGTACAGATTTTATGATATTTATTGTGGGAAGGATGCTTGTGCAAAAACACTTTTGCATTTACAGACACAAACATCTACTTAGAGATTGAAGTCTTTAATGTGACTGTAGAAAACACACCAAAACACACAAACACATATTTTTCTTCTTACTGCTAAAAGATCTGCATAATGAAAGTGATAAAAACAGCACATTTTTAACCGTTTGTGCTCTTTTTGCACCAGAATTTGATGTAATTTGTGCAAAAATGACTGAAAGTGCTTCTTTTGTCTCTCGTACCAATATTTGTACCCTAAAGCTCTTTATCCTCTTGCCCCCTCAGACTTGATGGACTCCGGCTCAGTAGTCCATCACAGCTTTCCTCTTTCAGCCCCCTCTCCTTGTCGGACTGCCTCACGGGCCAGAGCTCAGACCCACAACGCCTCTTCTGCGCTTCAGTGCCGGGACTCTCCCCTTCACCTTACCCCGCCATCACAACAGGTCCCCAGTGGACGATAGTGCAACCACAGGACATCAGTGGCGTCCGGTGGATCCACACCTCCAGGAGAAGACTGGACGATTCGAAGGTGGAGAAGTCGCTGCGTTCCCTAAAGGATAAGAAGAAGAAGCTGGAGGAAGGGGGGCCTGTGTACAGCCCCACGTTGGATGCAGAACCTGTGAGAAGGACGCTCAGACAGAGGGTTATAGATGAAATCAAACACTATTATCACGGCTTCAGGCTGCTGTGGATTGATACCACTATTGCCGGACGGATGCTGTGGAGGGTGTTGAACGGACACCCGCTGTCCCGCCGTGAGAGGAGACAGGTAAGAGCTGCTGGGACGGGGATGAAATCAAACATTAACAACAAACAATTAATTCAATTTAAAATCAGTCAGTTGAGTGAGTTGAGCATTTCAACCAAAAAGATCTGTTATTGTCAGACAGGTGAGCTGTAACTCTATCAGGCAAACTGATGTCCTTAATATCTTCATTTTTCTTGTTTAATTCACCATAGGGCTATGTGTGTGGGTTATTCCTTGAAAATGGTGGCCTTTTTGAACAGAAATTTGTATTGTTTTTTATAAAAACTAAAACATAGTCTCATAACAGTGAACCACTGACCATTAAATCCACATAAATTAAAGCTCAAAAGACTATTATTTCTATCACATCATATTGAAACATGCTCGTTCTGCCTTTTGTCACCAGTAACACCAGTGATGCACTGTAACACAAGTGACAATGTGAAGAAAATGGAACAAGAGAAGATGTTTTTAACAGATTTGATACATTTTATGCATTTTTCACCTCAAATAACTCACAACAATAACTACATTTAATGACTCATTTGCTGAAAGGAGTGGTTTTACCCACAGGCCACTGGTGTAATAAACCAACAAAGTAAAACCAATGACATCTACAGACAATATGGATTAATCTTGAATGGAAATTGCAGGCAAACCCAAACTTGGTAACTCATAACAGTATCAGCTAACAAGACAATTTGGTTGAATATTTAAATTGAATTTACTTTTTCCTTTCTATAAACTCCATAACACCAGTGACACATCTTAAGTCATCACATGAAATGACTAGTCAATTCTTAAAACTAGCAACAAATAAGGAAAAAGGGCTGCGTTGCATTGTGTTCCTCTAAATAGACACACCTCTTGCCCAAGAAGATTTTTGCAGGGATGCTGCAGGTTTTCCAAAATAACGGTTGTAAAAAATAGTAACACCAGTGATATGAAATCAGGGGACAGCTATTTTTGTGAGGTATTTTTACGATAAGTTAATATCTTAGTGCTTTAAGTGTTATTCCGAATAACTGTAGTACTTCACTCTATATTATAAATTTTAAAACAGGAGGAAAACATTATTTTAAATTCAAAATATGTTACTAAACCACAACTCCTTACCTGAGGGACATGCCAAATTCATGGCACAAACCATGCCCTCTAAGATATATTTAAAAAAATGTACATTCATACTGGCTTTGGTATGGTTTAATAACAATAACACACAATACAACGTGTATATTCTGACATTGTATAACACGTTTGAGCGTTTTTCCTGGTGAATAATACAGGGATGAGAAGCCACTAAGTAACTATCCATGGGGTTTCCCCTCTGCCATCCCCTGAAAACACCCCCAGGTGTGGAAACGTTTCCTTCAGTGGAATGTAAAGGTCTCAGTCTTGGACAGTCATGGGTTTTTCCAGGATGCAGAGTTTCTGTATTAACTGCTACATTGCAAAGTCTCATCACTTTACTGGAAAAGTACCAGCAAACGGGGAAAAATCCACATGCAACACCGGGGGCGAGCGGGATTGGATGATTTTAGGTGATTGACACCTCTGACTTACTGTCAAAGCCAATAGTATTCTGATGTTGGAGCAAAGACCCTCCCTCTTTTCCTCCACACCGAAGTTTCCCCCGTCAGGAATGTTTTCAGAGTAGCACACAGACTGTGAGTGAACTGTTCGCAGTATCATACCCCCCAAAACAAATTCCATGTCAAAATAGAAACATGGAGATGTAGATAAGGGGCTAAGATATACAAAACTGAGTTTATTCGATAATTTTTGACCGCCGGTTTAACGAGTTCTGGTGGTGAAGCGGCACAAACGGTATCGAGTCACAGCCAGACACAGCTGCTTGTGACACATCGGTGTAGTTTGTAAACGGTTTAAAATATCTCCTGTCTTTGGTCTTGACTCGTAAGCCTCGACAACAGGGCAATAAATTGTGAAAAGAAAATGGAATTTCGTCGACGCGAGAACAACTTTTGAGGATTTGAGTGTGTTAATATAAAGCGGAAGTTACGTCGCTTCATGAAAAAACTACAAACCGCCGCAGGTGGACTACAAAAAGCGCGTAGCAGTCATTCCACTGTAATTAAGAGCTGAATTTGACTCCCTTTTTCACATCGAGGTATTCAGTATTATTTTATTTCAATTTAAAAAATACCGAACTAATGGAGTAAACACATCACAAACAGCAGGCAAACAGAAAAACTTCTCAAAGTTGCTTAAACCTTTACTGACTCAGTTTCTGCCGTATGAAATAAACTTCAAATGCTCTTTCAACTATTGAAGCATTGGTGGATTAAGCAGCTACCTTTTTGGAAACGAGAGGCCAGAACAGAAGTGTGAAAACTGTCCCTTGTGTCCAATATAGGCTGTTTCAAAAGCCAAAGAATCCTAACACCCACGCCGAACCCACTTTTCGAGCAAGAATCAACACGTTTACAGCCTTTTTCATAGAATGGTTATTGTCTGGGTTTCACATCTTTCTCTTACACACTCAGCCAGAGGTGAAACAAGATTTGTATTATTAAGAGATTAGCTGAGTTGACCTAGATTTGATGTAGAAGCATAGAAGTGTGTTGGCTGGTTTGGTGTGATTGTCTTTTACAGTTTTATTTTAATTCTAGCAACCAAGAAGAAGTTGCTCATGACAATAAACTTTTAATATGAGGTAACTAAACCTTCAAGTTATCCTCCCAGACACGTCTCTTCCCAGTCTTACTGAAAGTTCACAGCGTGAGTTCAGAGATTACAGATGACTTGGCAAGATTGATATCCAACAGCCCAGACATTTTGTACTGTTGTGTGTAATCCACAGCTTCTCCAGCTTAATGGGATCAATTAAAGAAACTGGCTGCACGCTGCGTTTTACACCAAGCAGATTGAGCTTCTTGAACAAAGCTCTTTAAGGAGAAGCTTTATGTGATGCCTCTTTGATTAACTTTAATGTCAGTAAGTGTTAAAGTGTCCCCAAAGTGTGGCTGGAGTTGGAGTCGCTATGATTTACACTTTGATTTCTTTTTATGTCTAATATGTCATATTTCCCATTTACTTCAGAAATGATATTTACTGTTATCGCAGTCATTTCTCTAATAATTTGCAGTAGACATATTTGGAATCAGAAGTGAGCAATCCTCTCTGCCCCTTGTTGTGAACCAACCTGCTGTGAGACATCCGGACAGCCTTCAGAGAGCCCGTCTGGAGGCTGGGTGCCCATTCAGTCATGTAACACAGGTTTGGCAAACAGCAAAGTGTCATTGCAGGGGAAGCTACGATATCCGTCCTTATTAGTACAGGAAAGTACAGAATTAGTCACCGTGATTGGCATTGTGCATGATCCAATTAATGTGCGATAAACTGAGTTACTTTTGTGGTTGCCTTGGCCTCGACTTCCCTGGTCTTTAACTCTTTTGATACTTTAGCTGAAGTGATTCATGAATGGGTTTGCCTTTTATTAAAAAAAAAACCATTGAGATAAACATCGAAACGTAAAATGACACTGGTTTGTCCAAGTGCCTGATACAATTTTTGAAATTTACAAAGAATAAACTTGTTAAAGAGCAGGGCTGGTAAATTGGTAGTACTTGTAGAAGCATCTTAGAGGTAGAAATTCTGAGAGAAAAGGAAGAAATCATGTGATTTAAAGGTTGAAATCTGAGAGAAAAGTTAAATTTCTGTGATTCAAGTAAAAATAAAGCGAAAAAAAGAACTGAATTATATTTTAAGTAAGAATATAATGAAAACATAAGTCAGAGTACTGTTATTTATTGAAGTAAAATAAGACAATAAGTCAGAGTTGTGTGGTTAAAGTTGAAAAATGGTAGAAAGAGTCCAAATTGTGTGAATCAAGTATTGAGAGAAATTTGAGAGAAAGTGTCAAAATCCTGTGATAAAAGTTGGAAATCTGAGAGAAAAAGTCAGACTTATGTGATTCATGTTGAAATTAGGAGAGGAATTGTTAAAACCCTGTGAATAATGCTAGAATTTTGAGCAAAAAAGTTAGACATCTATGATTCATGTTAAAATCTGAAAGAATAAGTCAGAATCATTTGTTTTAAGTTAGAAATCTGAGGGAAAAGTTAGCTTTCATGGTTTAAGTCAGAATTCCATGGCACAACTTCAGACTTCTGCACTTGATTAATAAATTATGAGAGAAAGTGTCAGAATTAAGTGATTGAATTTGAAGGTCCTAGAGAAAATGTCAAAATCATGTGAAAACATTTAAAATTTTGCGAGAAAAAAAGTAGGATTTACATGATAAAGTAAGAATTGAGAGAGTAAATCAAATTCTAGTAATCAAAATTATTATTCTTTGTAAAAATATTTGATTCTGTGATTTAATTGAAAAGTATGAGAGAAAATTTCAGAATCATGTCTTTAAAAGATGAAAATGTGAGTGTAAAAGTAAAAATCTTGTGAATAAAAATTGAGACATCCTTGATTCAAACCTGAAAGAAAAAGTCCGATTTTTTAAATACAATTATGAATGCTGAGAGTATTAGTCAAAATGTGGAGATCGAGGTAAAACTGTTTTGAGAAAAAGTCAGATTTTTTTGAGAATAAGGCAAAATCTTGTGATCACAGTTAGAATTTTGTGGAACAAAAGTGTTACCCAGTGATTGCAGTAAGGAATCTGAGAGACAAAGTCAGAATCCAGTGATTAAAGTGATTGATCTTAGAGAAAAGGTCAGAATCCTGTGATTAAAGTGAGTGATCTTAGAGAAAAATTCAGGCACCTGTGAATAAAGTGAGGTATCTGACGAAGCCACCTGTGGAGCTCCAGCTGTGAAGCTCCTGCTGCAGAGTCAAAGCCTCACAAAGACGTCCAGTGGAGCTCCGAGCTGCTGCTCAGTCCTGATCAGGAGCAGTTTCCCTCCTCCGTTAAAGCCAAACTAGAACTCCATCTGCATCTTTTCACGTGGAGCTGACTCCCTCTGAGCTCCATCTACTCTCCATTCATCCAACCTGGACTGGTTTTTGCCTCCTTAATCTCCTCCTTTCATATTCATTTACACCACTCAGGCCTCCATTTAAGGCTGCTTTAATCTGCTCCCTGCTTTTGATGTGAGACTCTGGGAGATGATATACATGTCAATGGGCCTGTGGACAAAGACCGTTTCACCCAGCCTGGCCTAATTCCCTCACCCTACTTCTCTGCTGACATGCAGGTGGAACAGACAGTGAAAGAAGGACTGGTGTTTTGGCCTGGTCTCCTCCTGGCTGCTTCAGAGGAGAGCTGTGAGGGATTGTGTCCCAGGATGGTCAGTAAGCCTCAGTGGGACAGCTGTACAATAAAGTAGCCCACTGTTGGCCTGGTTCTTCTAATCTCTGAGGATTGTTCAGGCCTGTGCTGAACAAACCTGCTTCCTGTCGGCTGAAGAGGACACTTTCTGAGCCTTGTGAGGCAGAACATTCAGCGTTCACCCCTCACCTCACTGTAAAATAACGCCCTGGTGAATTAGGAGGTTTCTGTTGCCGTGGAGATGTATGGGCTCGGGGTTAAAAGTGCTGACTGCTGGAACTGTTATTAGAGGGATTGAGCAGGGCGATTGTACAGGGGGACAAAGACAGACGAGGTAAACATTTTCACACTGGAGGCTTTTCCTCCCTCTGCTGCTCTCTGCTGGAGACACATGGGAACTGCAGCCTGGCTGGGGTCAGGCCTTTTTATTTTCACAATAAGACGGATAATCAAGGGAATACAGGGATGAATGTGTCCAAAAGCAGGGCGCCATGAAAATAAATAGACTATAAAACAACTATATAACTACTATAAAACAAGACAAGTCTCAAATGTAAACATACCTGTACATTTCTTAGACGTTAACAATAACGAATGTAGGATGAGCAGATGTCCTCTTTTCCTGGATATGCCCTCCTCATTGGCCTCTAAATTATGTCTGGGGGATTTTATAAAATATCCCAAAATGTGTGGGTTTTTCACAGCTTTTCCGACAAACTATTGATATTTATGATAAAGTACTGCACCAGGCTACTGACAATATCTCCAATACCCTAACCTCAAAGTCAAAATTGTTTGATGAAGGGTTGAAATTTTGAGATTAAAAAGTCAAACTTTGAGGAAAAAGTCAAAATTTTGAGATGAAAAGTCAATTAATAAGATCAAAGTTAAATAAAATTGAGATTTTTTTAGTCACATATGGGTAAAAACTCCAAACTTTGAGATTAAATAAAAATGCAGAGTTGAGAAATTGAAACTTTGAAATAGTACAGTTAATTTTTTGAGAAATTATGTTAAAAAAAGTTGAAATTTGAAGATTAAATACAGAAATTTTCCCTTTATCGCATCAGTTTGATTTTATCACAAAGTTGTTTCATTCATCTCAAAATGTTGACTCAATCATTTCAAAATTTTGACTTTTCATCCCCAAATTTTGACTTTTTTTCCTAAAATTTCAATCAATATGTGCAAAAATAACCCATTTAATTTGAGAAAGACAGTTTTTATTTATTTATTTTTCAATTTTTAAGTGGTGTGAAATGACATCCATATATTATTTAAATTTATATCATAGAAAATGTTTACTTCAAACAGAAAAGGATGTTTTTAATAAATGTATGGGTAAAGAAGCTACCTTTGTTGTCTTTGAGGATCCTTAGGTATTTTTGTAGGATCCCCAAAAGGCCTGGTATAAGGTCCTCTTTTTTGGGATTTCAGAATGTGGTCACCCTTACAAATATACTTGTATGAATATAATATATTAGTAACAGCTCACAAATATAATGGTTATAGTACACATACTTCACATGTAGGTGGAGGTGTGTACACCACATTATCAGAGTAAAAAATGGGCAGTTTCATAATATGGAGTAGCTCATACTCTTGATCTTAGTTGAAAATCAAAACAAAGGAAGTTAAAATGGAAAAAAACTGCATCTCTCTATTTTTTGACACTACTTAATTCCACTCTTTCTAAACTCTTCTCCTCAGTTCCTCCGAACTTGCGCAGACGTCTTCAGACTCCTACCCTTCCTCGTCTTCATCATCGTCCCCTTCATGGAGTTTCTGCTTCCTGTGGCTCTCAAACTTTTCCCCAACATGCTGCCGTCCACGTTCGAGACACAGTCCAAGAAGGTAAGGAAACACAAATGCTGATGATATTATATCATCTCGGATAGAAGACGATACACGACAGAAGCAGTTTAGCGCCTAAATTTGATAATAATAACAACAGTAATGCATTTCTTTTGTGTAGTGCTTTTTAGAATTCTCATGGATGTTACAAATTGCAGATATAAAAGAACACACCATCAAAAACCTACAACACACAATAAAACAGCAATTTGACCAACAGTTAAAGCTTCTAAAGAGATGAGCTTTGAGCTGAGATTTTGATTGTGGTGAGGTAAGTGTAGTCACAGATGGGGAGAAGAGGTTATCATCAGAGAAGCAAAGACCACAAGGGGGGGTTATGGGGGTGAAGCAGGTCAGGAAGATAGTGAGGGGCCAGGTTATGGAGGGAGAAGGACTTTGAACTGGATACGATGGAGAACATGGAGTCAGTGAAGGTTTAGAGGACAGGGGTGGTGTGACTGTGGAAGCTGAAGTTGGTGAGTGGACAGGCAGATGAATTCTTTTTTTTTTTTTGGCCTTTGTGCCTTTATTGGATAGAGGAGGACAGTGGATAGCGTCGGAAAGGGGAGAGAGAGTGGGGAGTGACATGCGGGAAATGGGCCACAGCTCGGACTCGAACCCGGGCCGCCCGCCCGAGGGCTAACCTCATGGTGTGCAGCCATATCCACTAGGCCATCCGCGCCCCAGGCAGATGAATTCTGATTTGATTTAATTGTAATATGTCCTGCTCCAATATTCTAAATCGTGTTTGTTATAATACCAGATACATTTTTTGGAGTAGGTGTTTTATGCTCTACACCAGTGTAACTCAACTCTAAGAGCCAAATTGTTGAAAATAATCTTTATGAGAGAAACAACTTCACATTGGTGAAAAGTGGCAAAAACAGCAAGAAGTGGCAATAAAAGTGAGTTTAAGGTGGCACATATAGTTAAAAAGCAAGAAAAATTGGCAAGAAATTTGGAAGAAAGCTTGGAAAATGTTCATAAAGTAGGGAAAAAATTATTCAAAAGGGTCAAAAAAGAGTGAAAAGTGATAAAAATGGCATAAAAGCATTGACAGGCAGCAAAAAATATATATATCATAGGTTGTTAACATGCTGTATTTAGTATCAATTTTCTAAAAATGTGTTCGTTTAAGAGCACATCAGATGAGGAACCTTAAAATCACCACAATAAATCACATCATTTAAATTTGGAAACCATCAGCTTAACAGTGGAAATAGATGGAAACTGTGAGTGATTCAAAGCACTTTGGCTCAACCAAGGCTGCAGCTAAATTTTGTTTTGATCTTTTTGCATTATTTTCAGATTACTTTTGTGATTAATTGATTCAGTGTTTTGTGTTCTTGAAGTGATTTAATTTCAAAATTTCTTTAGGACAAGAAAAAAACACCACTGTAACCAATTCAAAAGACAGTCCAAATTTTAATGACTTATCTTGTTTTCTTTTCCTTATCTGCCTGCTTTAAACTTAATGGTGGTGTTTTTTAAATCCTGATTTGGCATCAACTTTCACTGAGGATGTTGATAAGATGATCAGACTGTCTCTATAAGACTTAATCCTACTTTAAGTCTGATCTACAGAACAACAACATCCACCTCCTGTTGTTTCTCACTGCTAATGTTCATGCTACATGAAAACGGTTGTTATTTCATTGTATTTTACTGTATTGAATTATTTCAAATCATTTTAATTTCATAAAAATGCACAAGCTACAGACAAAAAATTCTAAAAGAAGTAATTTCTGGCTAAAAGTAAACAAACCTGTTGTTAATTCTTGGTGTTGTTGTGGATTATTTCTCCCTCACTGAATGAGTGACTTTCTGTTGCAGGAGGAGCGGTTGAAAACAGAGCTGAGAGTCAAACTGGAGATGGCAAAGTTCTTGCAGGACACCATCGAGGAGATCGCTCTGAGGAACAAAGCTGCTCAGGGAAACGTGACGGAGGAGTTCTCCACCTTTTTTCAGAAGGTTGGTGATTGCTGACTTAAAGACAGAGAGGCCTAGTACTGCACTCTGGTGGTGGAAAGAAGGAAATGTCACTGATTGATCGATTAGTTGAATGAGCCTGTTGTGATGTCATGATTTAGGCTTGAAAAATGTACCTTTTTTGTTTAAGAGTAAGCAAAACAAACACCAGGATGATTCACAACTAATAACTTTTTCATACTTCTAGATCCGCGACTCTGGTGAGCGCCCCAGCAACGAGCAGATCATCAAATTCTCCAAACTGTTTGAGGACGAGCTGACGCTGGACAACCTGACCCGACCCCAGCTGGTGGCTCTCTGTCGGCTCCTGGAGCTCCAGTCCATCGGGACCAACAACTTCCTGCGTTTCCAGCTCATCATGAAGCTGAGGGCCATCCGAGCTGATGACAAGGTTCGTGGTGTTTTATCACGATTGAACCTGAGCTAAGAGCTGCTTTCTTTGAAAATTTGAAGCCTCACAGAAGTGATCACGTACGTGTTTTTTCTGAACAGCTGATTGCAGAAGAAGGCGTGGCGAGCCTGAACGTAAACGAGGTGCAGGCAGCGTGTCGCGTCAGAGGGATGAGATCTCTTGGAGTTACAGAAGAGCGTCTGAGGGAGCAGCTCAGCCAGGTAACAAGTGAAATATGAAACAGGATCAAAAAAGGGAATTAAAAAAAAAAAAATTATTTAACCTTAACCAGGTAAAAGCTTATAGAGATATAAAACCTGAATCTTTTCACAGACAGTGATGACCATTTAGCTTTTTTGTACATGGTACAATGATGGGTCCAATTCCAGTTCCATTTTCATTATAACAAGCGAATGAGGACTCTTTAAACCATGACTAATTTGACATGACTCTATTTAAGTGGTCTAACTCAGTGTTTCTCAACCTTGGGGTCGTGACCCCACATGGGGTCGCCTGGAATCCAAATGGGGTCCTCTGAAATGTCCAGTAAATGATAAAAAAATAACTATTAAAATATTTTCCTCAGTCATTATTATTCTTGTTAAAATTAAAATACAACACACTTAACAACTGTATTCCATGTATAACTAACTTCTTAGCAATTTATTAGCAAGTATTTTATTATATTAAGTATGTTACTATGAAGTGTTTTAGTAATGTGAATATTTAATTTAAAGTATTTCAGTATTTTAAGTATTTTGTAAAGTTTTTTAGTGTTTGGGGTTTTTGCAGATCCAAGTAATTTGTTTATTATTTTCCTGGATTCAGTATTTTAGCATTTGTAGTATCTATTTATCAAGTTTTTGAATATTTTAGTATTTTATTATTAAGTATTTTGGTTTCTTGTAGTACTTAAGTACCCCAAAAATTTGTTTTCGATTTTTATGTTCATGGATTCAGTATTTTTTTTGCCTTTAATTGTCCCTTGGGGATAAATATCCTAATTAGGGAGAACAAAATTGTCACTTTGTGTACTAATCCTGGCTACTCTATGTTTGCTGTAAACACAGTGTCAAAAAAAAAAAAACAGAAAAAAAGAATTGTACAAAAAATGTCTCTAAATGTTGTGATGTGAAAATGGGGTCACAGCCCAAAAAGGTTGAGAAGCACTGGTCTAACCTGTGTATGTTTGGTTCTTGTAGTGGCTGGAGCTGCACCTGAACCAGCAGATCCCTACGTCCCTGCTGCTGCTGTCCAGAGCCATGTTCCTACCTGACACGCTGTCCCCCGCCGACCAGCTGAAGACCACCCTGCAGACGCTGCCTGAGATAGTGGTACGTTCAGAGTCTGGAGCTTCACTGAGCACCTGTTATTGTTTTTTATAAGAGCACATATTGAAATCCTCTGCTTCTCTTCTCAGACCAAGGAAGCTCAAATGATGGCGGCAGAGATGGAGCTCTCCCAAGTGGACAACAAGACGAAGCTGGAGAACACGCTGCAGGAGGAGGAGGCCATACGCCAGGACAACAAGGACAGGGAGATGGAGAGGCTGGCAGACGCTGCAGAGAAAGCTGCCAGGGTAAGGAGTGTGTCCACAAAACATGCCTCACCTGCCTTTTGCTGTTTTGAGTTTCAATAGCAGGATGTTTGTCTTGTTCAGGGGGAGATGGAAGTTGAGACGGGGAGGATGAAGCGGGACGTTTCATCTGAGATCCTGAAGGATACAGCTCCGGTCATTGAGGGAATTAAGGTAAAGTCCAGGAATCAACAGTCTTACTCTCTTTTGAGTAATGTTATACTTATTTTAACATGTCTACTAAGACTTTTATTACTCATGATAACGCCTTCACTTCTTCTGTACCACAGTTTGTACAGTGGCGGTCGTTCCTCCGCTTCCAGGTTAGGTTTAAAGATGTCTCCTCCCAAATGCTCCTCACGTTCTCACCGGTTCACTCCTGCACGCACAGCATCTCCTCTTGAAAGCAGACACAGATGAGGGTTAAACAGTTCACGCATATGAGTCTGGCATTTATTTACAACTAATTTGATCTGCAGTTTGATCCCTGAAAACAGCCCCTATGTGAAACGCAGAATCACAAGCACTTAGATCAGATATTTTCTCATTTTGTGCTTGAAATAAAGACATTAATTACACACTGATGTATAGATTCTATATCATTTAACATTATGTGACACCAGTCTGCAGCATGATGCCAGCTTTTAAGTGTTTGACCCTCATCTATAGGATCTTTTCCCTCTCTTTCCCCTGTGGATCCTTCCAGTCTGTGTCACTGACCGAGATGAACCTTTTATCTAACAGTCTTTGTACTTCCACAGAGTCCTCCTCCTCCTCTTCATGTGGTTATATTTGGGGTTATAGGGGTTTCCCAGTGTCCTCTAGATCCTCCCGTTATTCATCCACTCTGTGTTTGGGTTGTGTCTTATGTGGGTTTATATAAAATGCACATGTGGTAGCTGTTAAATGAAGGAGGTTTTGACCTACTTCTCTAGCATGTAGTGACTTACATTCACACTCAAATTTTCAAACAGTTTATTTTTATCACACAAACTGCACAGAAATTTCTGAGCGCATCACTTTCACTTGGAGATGAACACATATGTAGCTACCAGTGGATGCAGGTGATGACATTGTGGAGCGTTTTGTGTTTCAGGGTGAGGAGATCACCAAAGAAGAGATCGATCTGCTGAGTGACGCTTGCACGAAGCTGAAGGAGCAGAAGAAGCTGTTGACTCTGGAGAAGGAGGAGCTGGAGGAACTCAAGGACGACGTCCAAGAATACAACGAGGTGCCTCTTAAAGTTTTAAAGTTATTGCAAGAATTAAGAGTGAAAATGAAACTTTATGGGCCAATGTGTGCAGAGGTCTCTCTCTCAAGCGAATAATCCAAGTACAATACACCCCCTGACCCCAAAAAAAAGTTGCCACCTGGATTTATCAAAGCAAATAGATACAAGCCTCCTATTGGATAATTACTGCATGAGTGATTATCTTTTAGCTTTGACAAGTTATTTAACCACATCTGATACAATGAGTAACTTCTCGTTTCTTAATCAACCATGGAGAAAGACACATCCTGTGGTTGTGGGAAAGATGTTAGTGTCTTTAAGAAGGGTCAAATCATTTTCATGCATCAAGCAGAGAAAACATCTAAGGAGATTGATGCAGAAACTACTAAAATTGAGTTAAGAAGTGTATAACGCATTATTGAAAACTGGAAGGACGGTGAAAGTAAGAGCATTTCCACACACACAATGCGAAGGGAACTCAAGTGACTAGGATTGAACAGCTGTGTAGCTTTAAGAAAACCACTAATAAGTAAGGCTAAAAGAAAAAATGCTTCAGTTTGTTAAGGAGCATAAAGATTTGAATCTGAAGGAATGGAAAAGGTCATGTGGTCTGATGAGTCCAGATTTACCCTGTTCCAGAGTGATGGGTGCATCAGGGTAAGAAGAGAGGCAGGTGAAATGATGCACCCATCATGCCTAGTGCCTACTGTACAAGCCTGTGGGGGCAGTGTTATGATCTGGGGTTGCTGCAGTCGCTCAGGTCAAGGCTCAGCTGACTACCTGAATATACTGAATGAGCAGGTTATTCCATTAATGTTTTTTTCTTCTCTAATGGCATGGGCATATTCCAAGATGTCAATGCCAGGATTCATGGGGCTCAAAAAGTGAAAGAGTGGTTCAGGGAGCATGAGACATCATTTTCACACATGGATTGGCCTCTACAGAGTCCAGACCTCAACCCCATTGAGAATCTTTGGGATGTTCTGGAGGATACTTTGTGCAGTGGTCAGACTCTACCATCATCAATATAAGATCTTGGTGAAAAATTAATGACACACTGGATGGAAATAAATGTTCTGACATTGTAGCAGCTTATTGAAACAATGCCACAGTGAATGCGCACTGTAATCAAAGCTAAAGGCGGTCCAAAAAAATATTAGAGTGTGTGACATTATTTTTTGTTGACTTTTTTGGCTAGGCAGTGTAAGTACCTGCTTAGATTATTGTTTCTGCTTTGTATGTCTGCTTCTTCATCAGCTAAATCTCCTTAGATATGTTTAAACCCTTAATAATTCAAGTATCACCGATCACCTGTAGTTTTTTTCTGTTATTTTGACCTTAGATAAGACAGAATTCTTACCTGAAAAGCTCATTTTCTCTACTTGTCGGGACTGTTTGATTTTTTTTCGCTTGCTCAAACAGTTGAAGGGTTACAGCAATCAAAAGGGTGCTTGTTAAATGGAGTTTTAAGCACTTATTAGGAATAATTTGTTTCATGTTCAAAATTTAGAGCTTACCTTTAATGGTGTGTTCATCTGTGTTGTTTAGGACCTGGAGGAGATCAAGAAGGAGCTCTCAAAGACCGGCCAAGAGAAGGGGATAGAAGAGTCAAAGGCCAGCCAGCGTCTCTCCAAGAGAGTGAACCGAATGATCGGTCGCATCGACAAGATCATCCTGGAGCTGGAGAAGGACAAGGTCATCCTGGACGGACAGATGGACAGCGGATCGACTCCACCTGTGGGGTAAGAGTTAGGCGTGTCGTAAATGTAGGGTTTCTGTTTGAGTGTGTAGAGCAGCAGCTTTTTTTTTAGCTTCAATTTGGATGTTTAGAGTAGTTAAGTTCACCAAAAATGGACGCAGAGAGAAAAAAACACAGCCAGAAATGTCCTAAGTTGAAAAACAAAAACACACATACACAGGAAGACATATTTTTTGGAGGGTTATGAAAAAAGTAAAAGCTGCGCTGGTTTTTGTGGCTTTGCTCCATTTCGCCGGCTGTGTGCGTGTTTGTGTTTTGATGATGCAAACGCAACCAAAGAGTCCGCTTCTATCGTTTTCTTTGACTCGTTACGTATGATTATTTTGTGAACGAAAATGTTTTCTGTGTCTGAAGTTGACTTTTTGATACGTAGGAGTAGTAAAAGTAAAAGTATAAGTAGCATTTTACCACCACCTCTATTTAGTTCCTTGTTTACCAAAGGGTCTCATTTTGATATTTAAGACTTTTCGACGAAATTTAAGGACTTTGGTTTAAGATTAAGTAAGGTTTAAAAGGTCTAATAAGAAATGATTTGTATCGCTACGGAGCTCCATTCAAGAGGACACCTAAACCGCCATTTGCTCACTTGCCAAGTACTGACATTGCATCATGGTTGTGACTCGTCAGCTTCTGAATACAAGGATGCACAGATCCAACACTGATACCATGTATTGGCTCCATCCTGACTCATATCTGGTCAAAAAGAAGTCAAAAATGAGATCAGTGCATCCTAAAGTGAAATTGTGCTGCAAACAATCACCAAGCTTCCATGTCTGCTGTCAACATCAAAGTGCTGCATTGTGGTTGTTGTGCTCCCTGATGCTTTTATATAATTAATACCAGATGAATACAAACATCTAACCCAGGCTATTAAGATCTCATCTGTTTATTTATCACGTTTTAACGAGGCTAAACAAAAACTAGAAATCTAAAATCAGTAGCATTAGCAATGTGAGCATTAAATCTGTGTACAAATCCCTATTAAATCCTTGATTTTTAATCTGAAGTAGTGTTACCAGCATGAATTAACCATAGCAGTAGGGCTGGGCGATATATGATTGTAATATCTATTGTGGTAGACACATGATCAATATTAATAGAAAACACGTTAGATAGAATGTTCAATAATGTCACTGAAGCTAGGGGGAGGGAGACAGTTGCTGAGGGGCAATCAACATTAATTTAAACTGGAGAGCAAGCAGAGCGCTGTACGAACTTAAATACTTGAGAAGTTGTTTGTCTTTTACCCAGAGAAAAGTTGAGTCCCATCCTTCACTGTAACTCTGGTTATTCCACCGAACCCTCTGCTCAGCAAAAATCCATCTGTCAATGAGCAAAGCAACATAATCAACCTGCAATGAGGTGCATGCTGACACGCAGGGGTGTGTCCAGACGTTTCACACAGGGGTGTCCCAACCCATGTGTACAGAGGTGGGCATGAATAATGTGAGCCCACACTCAATTAAAAGAATTTATATTCACTTTTTATGTGTTAGAAATACAGGATTACAGGCTACAGCTTTAACAAAGAATAATAATAATGACTTTGTTTGTCCAATTTTGCCACATAGTGTAGCTCTAGTTGGAACAGATGAATAATAGTTGAGTGTTTAAATATTCACATATCCCACCCTTATTGCTGTGTAAATTGTTGTTAATTTGGGGAATGATTAACATCGACATGTGAGCAGTCTCTTCACATTATAATGCTACTACTACTAATAATAATACAAATACTAATAATAATGTTAATCTAAATTCAGTCCTTTTTCTCCTGGCCCTTATTTTAAAAAGGTTAAATAACCAATAATTATGGATATCCACTGATAAGAAACAATTGTATCATGAAACACTTTCCAGCCATATCGCCCAGCCCTACGTAGGAGTGAGTAGGAATGAATCTCTGTTTGATTGGTGTGATCTGGGAACCCCGACTGCAGCATGCCCATCTCTCCACCGCATTTTACGTGCGGTCCAACCTTGTAACCGTTTCCTGTATGCAGTCTGTTCTACACCTTCAGGGAGAACCTCATCAGCATCGACGAGCTGATCAGCGTCATGAGGCAGATCCAGAACATTCCAGAGCACAAGCTGCAGAGCATCGCCGACGCCCTCGACGACAACAAGGACGGGAAGATCGACATCGACGACGTCATCAAGGTACGTGGATCCTGCGTTTTTGCTTCTGTTGACGGAGACAGAGGAGCAGAGAGTGCAGATAAGATGCAGAAAAAAGTGACCAGGAGTCCTACAGCCTCTGGATGAGCTTCATGCTTTGACTACGGAGCCAAATAATCAACCCCAAGATGAAACATTTTATTATAAGTTTAGGCTTTACATCACTTTAATTATGAGTTATTTGGTGTCAGTGGCAGGTCTTTTAATTTAGCATGAACCAATTAGAGCAGAAGTATAGACGAGGATTAGGGCCACTGGTAAAAAAGAAAAAACTAAGGTCTTTTCATATTTCTCATTATTATTCTTTGAAAAAGATTAAACTAAGCTCAGAGATAAAAGTTAGGGGTTCTGAGATTAAAGTCAAAATTCTAAGTTCAAGCCAGAATTTTAGGATTAAAGTCAGATTTCTGAGGTAAAAGAATTCTGGGGTCAAAGCCCAAATTCTATGATTAAATTCAAAAATTAAAGTCAAAATTCTGACATTAAAGAATTCTAGGAATAAAGTCAGAATTCGAGGATTTAAGTCAGAATACTGAGCCAAGGTCTGAATTCCAGAAACACTGCGCTGGCTTACTGAGTCTAGCAGTGAGACAAAGGTCAGTGTAGAAGAAAGCTAAACAGGAGAGTGATAGAGCACAGTTTAAAACAGGGGCTAAGCTGTTTGTGATAATGTCGATTCCTGTCCACATGCAGCAGTTATTCTGCAGTGATCTGTTCAAACCTGGGAGTCTATCAATAAAATGAAGAGCCAGGTTACATTTGCTCTTCTTGGTGAGGTTGGAGTTGGTAGATGAGCACTGGTAGGACACAACCAGGATTCACTAACTTCACACACCTCAGCAAGAGTCACATCCCATTTACTGTTTTCATTCCCTTTGATGCGTAACTGTCGTCTCTGGTTGTCTCAGGTGGTTGAGCTGATCGATAAAGAGGACATCGACATCTCCACCACTCAGGTGGCGGACATCATGGTGATGCTGCAGAAGGAGGAGAAGCTGATGGAGAAAGGAAAAGCCAAAGAGAAAGCTGAAAAAGAGCAAGCAGCCACACGCAACAGCTAACTCTTTTTCCAGCACAGACACAGAGCACTTCTAAAGTGGTGACTCCTCTTGGTCCGACCATGGAAACTGGAAACTGTGTGTTTTGAGTCTGTGGACTAGTCGGACCTCCTCACCTCTCTCAGGACTCCATGGCGGTAGAAGAGTAGTGCAATAAAGTGAGATTTAAATCGTGGACTTGTTGACAAAGTTTTACTTTATCTTCCGTATAACGGAACTTTCGCGTGTTGTTCCATTTTAATATATAATCCCTATTATGTTAAACTCTTCTGGACTTATCATGTATGATATGTTGATATTTGGATTTGTGTAATTTTACTGAATAATTTATTAACACAGGGAACAGAATGACGTGAATCTGTCTTAGTTCTCTGAAGGTCAGAGATGGCAAAGGAGAAAAGTGATCATGTTTGGAGAATAGAACGTGGAGGTTGTTGTTAAAAGTTTGAGGTGAACCGTCTTGCCTTTCCTTTCCATTCATGTCATCATCTCAGAGGAATGAGGGATCATTTCTGGACTTTGCACAGTCATATAAAAAAAAAATCATGTCATCGTTTTTTTGTTTCTGTTTTTCCCATCCTTAACTCAAATTGTAAAGTTATTTTTGTATGAACTGTTTGTGGACAGAGTAGCTTGTCGCTGGATTTCATGTGTAAATGGTGGCTGCAACCAAATATTTAACGAAACGGTCGAGTACATCATTCACTTACACAAAATAACCAAGTTCAAAACGTTGAGTTAAAAAAGCTTTATATTCATCATTAAATCATCGCTTTGCACGCGTTATATCAAATTTAACCAAAGTAAACTCAGAGTTTGTTTTGTTGGATGTTTGATTTAACATTTAAGGACAGAAGTTAGCAACATTTACAACAATTTTAATCTTATTTCAATGTAATCTCTTCACATTTTGTATTAAATATTAATATTTTGTCTCAGCTGTGCTCAGCTTTTCCTATCATTATGTAACCTGCAAAAGTTTATGAGAGCATATTTTTGCAATTTAAAAAAATAGAAATGAAAACTTGGCTGTGGAGAGAATTTTTTTTTTGCCCACAACATTTAAGATTTGACTGAAAAAGTCAAATTTTTGAGTTTAAAGCCAAAATCATAAGATACAAAGTCAAAAATGAGATAAAGTCAAAACTTTAATTTGAAAAAGTTGATATTTGAGTTAATTTAGTCAAAATTATGGGATGAAAAGTTGAAATTTTTACATATGAAGTCAAAATTTTGAGAGGAAGTCAAATTATTTTGGGGAAAGTTGAAAATTTGGGGTGAAGTCGAAATTTTAGGGTTAAAAGCCAGAATTAAAAAAACAAAAAAACAATCAAACTTTTGAGAAAAGAAACTGAAATTTTGAGATCAAAAGATGAGATTGTGGGTTAAAAAGTTGAATTTCAAGTTGAAAAGTCAAAATCTTGTGATCATTTATAGAAAATTAAGTAAAAATTATGAGTTTAAATCTGAATTATGAGAAAAAAAACTCAAAATTTTGAGATTAAAAAGTCCAAAGTTTGACTTTTTATCTCAAAATTTTCTACTTTTTATGGGCAAAAATGAAACTCTTAACAAAGCCAGTTTTTCACTTTCCTTTTTTAAACACGTGGAAAATGAACTGTGGCACAGCAGACCCAGATAATCTGAAAAAAAAAGCCTGATATGAGATTTTCAAGATGAGATATAGTTATTAGCTGAATAGTTTGTATGCTTGTGATCACTTTGTATCGGCTCTGTAGAAATAAAGTGCAGCTGTTTTTGAAGGGAGTGAAGATGGAAGCAGCAGCTGTGTGTGTGTGTGTGTTTCAGGAAGGAGCAGGATGAAAAGTGTTCAGTTTGAGAGTGAAAACAGCGTCTGGTGAATGTTTGTTGGTTTCATTTGTCCTCGTGCTGAGTTGTTTCTAATGCAAAGTGTCCTTCTTTCGACTCAGATCTTTTGGCTCACACACTGTTGAACACTTATGTTTGAGTGTTTTATCTGGGAAGCTCAAATTTCACCCAGATGTAGATGAGAAGGTGTAGAAGTGATGTGATGGATGTCTTATGTCTGGTTTGAAGCATCTTGAAGTTAATGATGCTCAAACATTGGTTATAAAGAATGAAGAGGAAAAAAAAGGTGTTTCAGCTGCATTTCTCCTGATGTGGACTTAAACCACATATAAAAACATGACATGTCCTGAAACTAGACTTTAACCCTTAGATGAGGTGTCGCTGATGAATTTTGACCTTATGGTTCTTTAGTTTTAAGCTCTGAAATGTAGCATGGCCAGAATTTGGTGGAGTGTAAGAGGTTCAGCAAAGCATCTGTCAGAGAGATAAAACAGAGTGGAAGACACTTTGTACGATCTGTTTAGTAAACCCTCTCCCAGACAAGTGCATGATGAAGAGCTCCTTCAGACGTCCTCTCTGTTCAGAGCAGCACAGGGTCCAGGACTCTGCCTGCTCTGGGACCAGTCAGACTGAGGGGTGCGGGGTAAACACTGCTCCATATATGGTTCACAGCCAGCTCCTCTGGCTGGTTGTGTTTAGGTTACTTACCATCCTACGGGACATGGCATGCTCTCTGCCGCGTAAATCAAGCAGCGGTGTAAACACGTCAGGGGAATATTGTGACAACCGCTGGATTGTAGTAGGCAGGGGAGAGTTAGTGAGATCAGAGCTGACGAGGTGGACTCAGGGTTGGGGGGACTTTAGCAGCACACTGCAAAAGCTGAAATCTGAGCAGGTCATTCTGTCTTATTTGTAGTAAAAATTGTCTTATTGTTCTTGATTTGAGCCACATTCACCAGACCAGGTTATAAAAATGTCTCATTTCAACTTTTTAAAGACAAAAATGAGGTGTAAATTGCTTGCAACAAGTCAAAAATAATCTGCCAATGGGATCAGAAAAAATCCCTGGTGAAGTTTCTTGAATTTAAGAAGATGCCTTTATTCAAGAAACTTTTCTGGACTTCCGGCCGAACTTCAACATGGCGGCAGCATAAAAAGCGAGCTCCCTGACATTGAGATTAAAATAGCCCTATAATCCTATCAGTTTGAGAAAGAGAGTATAAATGTGAGTGTGGTAGCAAGGGCAATGAGTAAGACCAGAGGAAGAAACCGAAAGTCAACTAAAAACGCGGATTTGAACCTCGAGCAAGATAACGAAACAACTAAGCTAACAGGCGAATTAGCCGAACAACCTGAAGAGCTAACGGAGTCAACAGGTGAGAGAGTGAAGGCTAAGCTAGCAACGCAACCAAGCCAAGAGGGAGAAGAAACACAACAACCGATTAAAAACATGGCAGACTTGGATACAATCTTGCAAGAGTTACGAGAATTCCGCAGGGAGAACTTCGAAAACCTGAAAGAAATTAAAGACGATATAAAGAAGACAAACAACAGGATAGATGTCGCCGAAAAGCGGATCGTGGAAACAGAGGAGCGAGCTCAGAATCTAGAGGAAGCCACTTTGGAGCTCATGGAGCTGCAGAAACAGGTCGAGACCAGAATGACGGACTTGGAGGGCCGCTCGAGGAGGGAGAATGTCCGGATCCACGGCGTGAAGGAAGGAGCAGAGGGAAACGCTCAATCGATGACTACTTTTGTCGAAACTCTCCTTAGGGAGAAGCTGGACTTGCCCCCATCATTTGAGTTACAGATTGAAAGAGCACACCGGGCTCTAGTCTCACAACCTCCCAAGGACGGCCCGCCTAGATCCATTGTGATAAAGTTACGAAGTTTTCGGAGTAAAGAGGAGCTTATCAAGATTGCGTGGCAAAAGAAGGGCTTTATGTACGACGGGAGGAAGGTGTTTCTGGACCACGATTATGCGCCGGAGATTTTGAGGAAACGCAAAGAATACACGGAGGCGAAAAGGCAATTAAGAGACAAGAATATACGCTTCCAGACGCCGTTTCCAGCGAAACTCCGGGTGTTTTATGAGGGAGAGACACGTATCTACAGCACAGCTGAGGAGGCTACGAAAGACATGGTGACCCGAGGGTTCCAGGTGGAGATCGTCAAGCCGACGGAGAACTGGTCAGAGCGGATCAAGCGGCTAATGTGGACGACGAGCCGAGAGAAGAGTGGGCACGAGACAACGGAGACACGGCAGGGCTACAAACAGAGATTACAAGCCTTCAGGAGAGAACGAGACACCTGATGATCAGGTACCATCAGGTCCTGATGAAACACAACACTCCAAGCTGATGTTTAGAATGTTTCCAGGAAATATCTTAAGCCTGTTAAGATAACTGAGGTGAGATGAACAGTGTGACTTTAGTTTTGTTAAGACTGTAGCGTTTAATACGTGTTTTGGTTGAAATAGGTTTATCCTCACTATCTATGGGAGTCNAGATGAAGAGAGAAACACAAAGCAGGAGGAACAGAGAAAAATGATGACATCCAAAAACTGCATTAAGGTAGCCTCATATAATGTAAATGGTGTACTCAACCCGACCAAAAGGAGTAAGATATTAAGAAAGATGAAAAAAGAAGGAGTTGATGTGATAATGTTACAGGAGACCCACCTGACAGAAAAGGAACATGCCAAGCTTAAGAGAAATGGTTACAACCAAATATTCTCTGCTTCCTACAAATCAGGTCACCGGAGAGGGGTGTGTATTTTAATCTCGGGGAGGATTTCATTTGAAAAACTATCTGTGACAGGGGACAAAGAGGGGAGGTTCATCATGGTTAAGGGGAAACTAGAGGGAGAGGTGGTAACTTTTCTGAATATCTATGCTCCACCAGGCTCGGAGTGGAGATTTTATAGACAAATGTTTGATCTGATGACATCAGAGGCAGAGGGAGTTCTAATTACTGGAGGGGATCTGAACCAAAGACTCAATCCACAGCAAGACTCCTCAGGAGCTGGAATACAAAAAAGTGCCACAAGTAAAAAAATAAAAGGTCTGATGTCTGAACTGGGGATTGTAGACGTATGGAGGGATTTGAATCCCACAAGTAGGGACTATACTTATTACTCTTCTCCACACAACATATACACGAGGATCGATTATTTTCTGATGTATAACAAAAATATGTATAGGGTAGAAAAAAGTGAGATAGGAGTAAGGGATCTTTCAGACCATAGCCCCCTTTATTTAACATTCCGTCTCACGTCTGAGAAAAAAACAACAATCTGGCGATTAAATTCAAGTATATTAAAAGGGCACACTAAGGAAGAAATAGTGAGGGAACTTCAGATATATATGGAGGATAATGATAATGGTGAGGTGTCTCCGCCGGTGCTCTGGGATGCGTGTAAGGCCGTGATGAGAGGGAAGATTATAGCTAAAACAGCATATTTAAAAAAGGTAAGACAGTCAAAACTTGATTCATTAAAATCAGACTTAAAAAAGCTAGAAGGGGAGCATAAAGGCAAACTGGAAGAGCACATAAATCAGGAAATTAAAAAAAAGAGAGCAGAGATAAATGAGATTTATGCACAGGAGATCCAAAAAAATCTACTGTTCACAAAACAAAGATATTACGAAGTTGGGGGTAAATCAACAAAATTATTGGCATATAAACTGAAAAAACAGCAATCAAAAAACAATATTTACAAAATAAGGGACCCACATACAAGAACAACATTGGAGAAAACAGAGGAAATCCAAAAATGCTTTGAAGCTTATTATAAGAATCTATACGC
>RPOG01002466.1:45285-92486 GCA_008086565.1 Thalassoma bifasciatum
GACTTAAAATCAATAAAATATTTGGGAGTTAATCTACCTCAAGATTTAGGACAATTAAAACCCATCAATTATGATCCATTGCTCAGCAGAATTAAATTTGATATTAGCAGATGGAATCTGATACCTTATATGAGCATTACACAAAGAGTGGAGGTGATCAAAATTAATATATTGCCAAGGCTTCTGTACCTGTTCCAGAGCTTACCAGTGGAGGTAACAGAAAATGAATTCAGGGAATGGGATAAAATGATCTCTAGATATATCTGGCAGGGGCAGAGACCAAGGATCAGGTACAGAACCCTGCAATTACCTAAAAACAAAGGTCCCGATCGTGAGGGAACGGACTTCTCGATAATAGTCCGTCGTGTTTATTTTTATAACAACTTATATATGTTAGGAAGGATGAGTCGTTCTACCTTTCTGTAGCTCTAGTCGTGTTGACTACCTCAAGGATATGTCCGATATTATCCCCTGTTATTGGACTCTTTTGTGTAATCTCTTCCCTGTTTGGGAACCAATCTAATATCACTGAAGCTGTGGTTTGAATTAATTGTGAAAAATGACTTAAAAACGCAAAGCAGACTATTAAGATGGATTGGATATGATTCTGAATTTATACCAAATAGAACAGATAAAAGTTTTAAAAACTGGGATAGGGGACCTACGATATTCTGGGAGCTCCTAGGAAAGAAGGAGATCAAAAGTTTTCAAGAGATGAAAGACCAATATAGACTAACGAATGACCTAGTTATGTCCATGAACGTTAATTCCGTAATAGATCTCGTTTATTCTTCCCCTTGGTACCTACGCTCCCCCAAACTTCAGTATTTCTACAAATGAAGTCGTATGCTTAGTTTTGACCCCTTTTTCGACTAAAGTTTTAATATATTCCCTCACCTTCTGAATTTCCCTTTACTGTGCCACATATATTTTTTCTCCAGGGAGAAGGAGGCAAATATTGTAATATCCGTGGAAGAATGGGAGGAGATACATGAACAGCAGTGGAGAACGACTTGCTCCTTATCATGGAGAGAACACGGGTGGAAGAACATGATAAGATTCTTTAAAACACCAGCACAGACAAAGTATCATGACACAAAGTGTTGGAGATCATGTGGTACGGACAGAGCCGACCACTTCCATGTGTTCTGGGGATGCCCCATCATTGGAGGTTACTGGCAGGAAATTAAAAAATGTATGGATAAAATACTGAAGGCAGACCTTCCACTTACATTTGAGGTACTATACCTGGGGAAACAGGACATACATTTCACAAGATTTGGGGACAAATACATTTATAGAATAATGCTGATTGCTAGCAAAAAAGCTATTACTAGAAGATGGACAAAGAATGAGGCACCTGGGGTGGAGGATTGGGTTGAGGTAATACACGACATCTATGTGATGGAAAAGATAACTTTTTCTTTGAGACTGGAGGTGGACAGATTTAAAAGAATCTGGGAAAACTGGATAGAGTACATAAAACCAATTAGATCTGATTTTATTTGAGATGCACTTTGTGAAGAGGGGGAAAAAAAAAAAAAAAAAAAACCCAGTTCATAGCTACAGAAGTTTGAATGTTTGTTTTCTTTTCTTTTAGTTTTTCATTGTTCACTATATTCGCAACACTGGTAACGTATCAAAACTCTGTTAGAATAAACAATTCAAATGTGTGATATAATGCAAATATCTACTATGTCCTGGACATAATTTCATTTGTGTACATGGAAAGGTACAGACATTCTTTACATTGATTTAAAGTAAAAGGCGGAAGAAGCCTTTCCTTTTCTTGTATTATTCATTTATTTATTTTTTGAATGCTCTGTTGAATTCTAATTTAAAGATATTTCATTTGCGTTTGGAAAAAAAGGGGGAAAAAAAACAGCCATTATGTACCAGCTGTATGAAGAATGCATGTTATAATGTTCAATAAAAAGAAAATTAAAAAAAAAAAAGGAATTATAAGGAATTGCCGCAAAGGAGAAAGCCGGTGTCAGAAGAACATGGTTTTTCAAATGTGATCACAGGATTTTTTTTTTTGTTTTGTGTGCAAGAAAAATGCGAATATGATGACATGCCCCTAATCAAGAACTGGTAATGCTCTTATAGATGTCAGGGTTGGATTTTGAATTATTTGACACATTCACTGCACAAAGGAATGTATAGGGAGACAAATGCCTTTGTGGTAATATAGAAACGGACAGTGAAGGATTAGGATGGATTATAGCAGATGAGCCTGCAAGCCTGCAGAGTGAACAGCTCTTATCTCTTCCAGAGAGAACGTTTTGCAAACCTCGCCAAGTTCAAGGCCAGTGTCTTCAAAATCCTGATTGCAACAGATGTGGCTGCACGGTAAGAAGTTTAGCTTCTTTCTCCAAACACTGATGGTTTTTAAACTTGAAAACTTTATTCCTAGCAGTCATCAGTCAGATGTCACACAGTTTCTAAACTGTTGACTGACTCAAACATCTCATCTCTCCTTTCTGCTTTTAGAGGTTTGGATATTCCAACAGTCCAGGTTGTCATCAACCACAACACACCCGGGCTTCCCAAAACTTACATCCACAGAGTGGGACGAACAGCNAAAAAAAAAAAAAAAAAAAAAAAAAAAAAAAAAAAAAAAAAAAAAAAAAAAGAAACTTTTCTCTTATCCCATTGGCAGATTATTTGACTTGTTACAAGCAATTCAGACCTCATTTTTGTCCTTAAATAACTTGAAATAAAACATCTTTATGATCTGGTCTGGTGAATGGAGCTCAAATCAAGAACAATAAGACAATTTTTACTTTAAAAAAGACATAATGACTTGCTTAGATTTCAGTTTTTGCAGTGCAATGTCACTGTCTCTGCTAAATTTGGTCCGAGCATCAGCTTCTTTTGTCCCAGCTGAGGTTGAAATGGTTAAAAATTTTCCCCTCCTCCTACATAAAATCAAATGCTTAGAGCACAAATTTGAGAAAAAAGTGCTTCATATCTTTAGAAAAATGAAAATCTTTAGGGTTTTCTTACACAAATTAAGAAGAAGCTGAAAGAGAAAAGTCTTTTAAAGACGTATAATGAAGCATTTTGCAGCTCTTCAGCCCAGAGTGGAAGTATTACATTTATCAGAGCATCTGTTTCTGTTACTGCAGGCCTCTTTTATCATTTTATGATTGTATATTATTGCAATATGGTTAGAGCTGCTTTCACACATGCACTTGTGAGGATTTCTCAATACATTCAGCAGCTCTGGCCTCCTTATTTTGATTTAAAGTTGCAGGTTTCACATGTTGCAAACTGCTTTTTGTTGCTTTTATAGGTCCCCACCAACATGACACGGTACGGATTTCATCGCAATGCATTTCCTGAATTTCTTAAAAGGAAAAAGTTACTTTTTATTATTTATCATTTTTCAAATTTTCCCACAATTTTGCCCATTTTCACCAATTTTTGCAACTTTTTGACCATTTTTGCCACTTTAAACTTATCTGTATTGCTACTGCCTGCTGCTTTTGCCACTTTCCACCTCTTAGATCGTTGCTCTTGTAGAGGTAATTTCACACAGGATTTAATCTAATTTGTAATTAGTGGGAATACGCCTCAAAATCGTTCAAACATTTAAAAAGACAAATTTATTATCATGTTTTATATTTCATGTACAAAACCTTCCAGATCAAAATAAGCCAGTACTCATTTATCAGTGCGCTTCCTCTTCTTCAGCTGCAGTATTCAGAGTTGAGCAGTCTGCACAGCGGCGGTTTCTTTGTGTTTTAGCTGCTCTCTGTAAAAACAGAGGACATGAGGAAAGGAGAGACATATTAATGCAAAACGTTGCTTCCTGCCTTCGTTATAGGTCGTATTAAGTTCACTGCTGTCTGTCGCTGTGTGTAAATGCACTATTTGTTTTTGATACAGTGGGTGTGCGTCGGTGCTTGGACTCAGGGTGTGATTGTGTGTAAACATTAGACAAACCGTCCTGAAAGATTCCTGTTGTGTAATCTTGATCCGAAATATTTGAAGCAATAAGTCATTTATGCAACGCTCTGCAAAAACTGACATCTAAGCAAGTCATTTTGTATTAATTTAAGTAACATTTTTCTTATTATTCTGAATTTGAGCCATATTCACCAAACCAGGTCATAAAAAAGTTGTATTTCAAGACTTTTAAAGACAAAAATGAGGTCTGAATTACTTGAAACAAGCAAAAAAATTCTGCTGATTGGATGAGAAAATAATTTTTCTTATTAAGACATTTTTCTTATCCTATTGGCAGATTATTTGACTTGTTACAAGCAATTCAGACCTCATTTTTGTCTTTAAAAAACTTGAAATAAGACATTTTATGACCTGGTCTGGTGAATGTGGCTCGACTTTAGAAAAATAAGGCAATTTTCACTACAAATAAGATATAATGACTTGCTTAGATTTCAGTTTTTGCAGTGCAGGTACCTTCTTTGACTTGTATGGAAGAAGATTAGGGCCATTGATAAAAAAAGAAATTAAGGTCCAATGATTATTTTTTTCTATATTTTTCTTGTTTTTTTCCAAGAAAACAGCCAGAATGCTGAGATAAAGGTCGGATTCTGACAAAAAAAAGTCAGATTCTAACAAAAGAGTCAGAATTTAGCTTTTTTTTTTTTTTTTTTTCTTTTCCAACTTTTTTTGAATTATTCTTATACTGAACAGAGGTCACCAAGAGTTTGTATAAATCATGATGAATTTCTGTGCAATATGTTCATATTGACCCACCCACCCCGAATGTTTAGAGAAGGGGAGAAAAAGTAAACAATACATAAATAAATAAAATCCCACCTAAACAATAAACTTCAACAGATCTCAAAACAAATAACACATTGACTTTAAATAAAAAAAGATAAATTTCTAATTTCTAATCGCATTTATTTTCTGACTGTAAGAGTGTCACTTTTGCTTATATTGCATGCGGTTAGCCATCCTTAACTTCAGAAATCTGGATTTTTTTCTTAGAATTCTGACTCTAAACTCAGAATAAAATGTATTAGAAAAAAGTATTGGACCTTTATTTTACTGATTTTTTTTTTAATGGCCCTCATCCTTTTCCGTAGACTTGTGTTTTCCTCTTTCTCAGAGGTGGAAGAGGTGTTGTTGAGTTTGTTGAAACATACTGTAACATTTGTACATTAGAGAAGAAAAGGGTGCTACATCTGCCGCTCCTTCTATCAGGCTGCTTGTTGTGGTTGGATTTCTTGAAGAGACACGTTCTCTCCTGCATTGTTTCCTATTGTAAGTATTTTGCACTAGCCCTTTGTATCCGTAGAAGAATGCTACTTTTTTGTAGAATATAAACTAATGTATGAGTTTTCTCTTGAGGTGGAAGAAGGATCAGGGAAACAGAGTTTTTAACACTTGCAAACAGAAGTGCAGCTATGACCTCGCTCAGGTTCATCGTTGAAGCCTGAAAACATCCGCAGAAAACAAATTCACCTGCGTTTAACGTTGTGCAGCCACCATCTTTAAGAAAAAGAGATTTGTTCGCACAGGAAGTGAAGCGTAAACCAACAAAGATGATCAATTTTAGTCTCATCTTCAAAAATCTCGCTCTACTTTCTGTCTGAACATGTCACTTTGAGTCATTTCAGCTTAAAAATGTCACACAAACATAGCTGCGAGATGAATATATCTATACAAAAATAGTCCAGTGTTGATCTTTCAGGATAAAAATCAGGAAAACATTTCTGAAATATGAGGTGAGGTATTGAAAGAATGTAATCTTTGCTTCTTTCTGGGTTTTTTTTTGCATCATTTAAAAGTTAAAAAAATAGCAGCTTAATCAATATCAAATTTATCCCTCTTGAGTTTCTGTTTTGGAATAATTGTCATGTTTATTTATTTATTTATATAATCATGAAGAAAAGTTCTATTTTCCAAATGTAGAGAATGACCTGAGCTTGATTTGACCCGGGTATTTAAAGAAAAGCATCAGTTTTCCTTGTTCGGACTCACATCATGTAAAGAAAAGCAAAATTTAGAAACATGAATCAGAAGTGTTGAATAAATTTTGGATGATCCTGGATTTTTTTTGTCTTTGTTTGGTTTTTTTTTTTACTCTCATGTTTCCCTTCATTCTTTATGTTTCTGAGTGTCATTTTTTACGTCCTGCATGCAGACATTTTCGATCACGTCTCGTCCCAAACCCTCATTCCAGAGCGTTTACCAGCCTCACCACATGCTGCCCCTCCCCTCAAACGTCCCCCGCCACTGGAATGTGACCAGACTTATTTTTCCAGTGACAGTTTTTATCCTCGGAGAGAGCATCGTACAAAGAGCTCTAAATTTTACTCCTCAAAAGTGACATCCAAACAAATTCAAAGCATCGATCTTTCCTGGTTTGGAAGGTTTGAAAACAGAAAAGTAAATGAAATCTCAGCTGCTGGTTTTAAAAGCCTGGAGAAAACTTTCTCTGCCTCTTGAGAGTCACTTCCATCAGTCATCACATCTCTGGAGAGAGTTTCCACTTCAGCCAGTCTGGTGTCAGGGGTTTGTTTGGGCTTCCTGTCAAGATGCTGGAGTGTTTCAGAAACCAGCTCATGAGGGTTTTTAGGCTCAGAGTGAAGATGATTCTGGAAACAGAGGAAGAGAAAAAGTCCTGAATCTGACTCTGAGATTCAAACATATCTGCGTAGATATTAGAAATTTGCTCCTCTCTCTAATATCATGTCAGTGTGAGGTAATGTGTGCAAAATGAGTGAAATATGTGTGAAAGATTCTGAATTTTCAGGAGCAGATGATTTATTTTTAGAAATCGAATTCGCATCATTGACTGTACATTAACATGGACATTCATCTCCCCCTGATATGATATGTGAAGCCAAAACAACACGAATACAAACCTCACAGTCCACCACAGAACAGATTTTCATGTTAACTTGAAGCAGCTTTGAACTGGTTCACAGAATGAAAACCAGAAACTTTTGCCATTGTACTGTTCTGGAGCAGAACTGTGATATTACGTACCAGTATTATTTTTCTACAGCCAGGAAGCAATGAAGAAATATCCATATGTAATCTCCCAAACTAAAGCATAATGCTTTATTTGGGTTATCAGAATGTAACCAATGTAGACACATTATGCATAGGATTAAATTACTTTAAAAATTACTTTAAAACCTCTGTTTTCTAGTCAAAAGTTGGGAAAGATCGCTCAAAATGTAAACAAGAGGCAGAGGAACTTTCAGTCACATTCACTAGAGTTGGCAGAGGATATGATGCAGGTAATAATTTAATCTTTGCTAAATCAGTGCCAACATTTGCGGATAGTTTGTTGAATATCCAAAAACAAGATTGTAGGAATACATTTGTATTTTCTTATAGTCTGTAAATGTTGTAAATGTCTGTTGAGAGAAATAACAGCCCAATATCAGGTGTTAATGTTACACCAAACAACTAAAAGTCTAAAATAATTTTTTTGGTTCTAACCGGTTTGAGAACCTAAATTTTGGGATGGAAGCCAAAACTGAAAAACATACCATTACATCTGTTTGAAAGGAACCAAATTGGGGAAAAAATCTGGTTCAAATCCATGCAACTATTTGGACAGTGTGAAAGAGGAGGTATTATGCTTTTTTGAAATCTTTTTTTTTCCCCTTCTGATGCCCCTGTAGTAGCTCTACATGATCTACCTTTCTTCCCCTGGTATTTTGGAAAAGCCTTATTTCAGCCTCTGTCTGAAGCATGCTGTCTCTTTAAGGCTCCCTGCTCCCCAAACCCCCTTTCCACTGATTGGCTAGCTTTCTGGAGTTAAAGCTATAGGTTTGAGGCCCGCCCCTCTTTTGTATCATGAACCAGTCAGAAGATCCTAATGTTATGACCTCATCATTTCAAGCAAGTCTTGTGAAGGTATCATGTATTTTAGAATGGATGATCAGTTTACAGCAGAATCAGAGATTTCTACAAGTATGAAGAGGTTTGAGAGGTTGGTATTTGACATCTTTGAAACAGGGGAAAGCAGCATACCCCCTCTTTAAGTTTGGCTTGTACTTACCAAAACTAAACTTATGGGCATGAAAATCAACTTTCACAACAGAAATAATTTATTTTACATGTATTTGACTGGAAGAGGTCAACTCCAAGACCTATATATACCACGTCCAGTCAGCAGGGGGAGCTGTAACACCCTTAGCCTCACTCTTAAGAGCTGTCCATGGTTTTAAACAGTCAATGACGCGTATGAAAATGCACTGGGGATGTTGCTTGTAGAGATTGTAAGTATATTTTCAGAAGTTTAGTTTCACACTTTAAAGAGAAAATCTATTTTAACAACAAGGAGACAGGAGGATGTCAGACCTTTAAGGTTTGCAGGGTAAGTGTCCTGCAATCAGGACACACTGAGGTATTATTGTATGTGAGATTAAAAGTGAATGAACGCCTGGTTTTTACCCGTGTAAGGACGTGGTTGTGGTGTTTAAATGTAAAAGTGTTGACAATCAGAGCTGAAGCGAGAGCTGGAGTGAGGTTTTACGAGAGAATCTCCCTCTATTACTACTTTTATAAACCACAAAGAGTCATTCCCTTCACTGAACACAGTCTGTGAGTGCCTATTTACAGCTTTCATGAGCTGCTGTTACAGATACGACAGGTTAACATATGAAACACTCTGAGCTGAGAATGAATGAAAATTACAGAGTGGAGCAGGAGAAGAGAATAATGTGTGAGAGTGTTTGATGTAAAATGATGCAGACTGGTGTTAAAATGACTTTAATGGACATGGTTTTATGAAATGAACTCTTGTAGAGCAGGTGTTTTCATTCTAATGTATGAAATGTATCTCTCCCTTCTGCTGAAGAACATTTAAACTGTAAATATCTGAAAAGTTCACTGGACAACACATCATTTACTGGACTGCATGACTCTAAACCGATCAAAATGTTCTATCTCTGACTACATCTGAGTCTGCAGTGTCTTTGAATTCCACGTTTCCTGCTGCTAAGAAGAATAACGGAGCAGAAACACACAGACTGTTACACTCACGGCTCTGACTCAAGAAGAAAAAGACGACTCGTGATGAGTTTGGACTCACAGCTGATGTTTTATCAGCTCTTCACAGGTGCTTCATGCTAACTGTCTGTACTCTCACACACTCTTTCTCTGACTGTCTATCATTTTCTTTTCTATCGGCTGTGAGCTGGAAATCATCTATTGCGGAGCTTTTACTGTCAGTGATTTTTTTTAATGCACATTTCATTATTACTGCTAGAAAAGTGAGAGTTAAACTGCACATTATCATTTCTATCAATAAGAACATGGAACACATGCAAAACATGCAAAGGACCTAAAGAGTGAAGCAAGACTCATACAAAGAGGCAAACAAGAGGGTCAAATTGAGTTGATTTACTCCCAGAGGGCTTGTTAGTCTGAGGACCAGAGGGACTATAAGTCAGAAAATTAGAAGGGCTATAAGACTGAAAGCCAGTAAGTCAGGAAAAAAGTTTGGATAAAGCTAATGGTCCTTCTGACTAACAAGTCTTCTGATTTTCTGACTAACAGGCCTTCAGTCTTGTAGGCCTTCTAATTTTATGACTTGTGGTCCTTCTGGTTTTCTGACTTATGGGCCTGATTTTCTGACTTATGGGCAATCTGGTTCTCTGACTCACAGGCCTTCTTATTTTCTAACTTCTCTGGTGTTTTGACTAACTGGCCTCCCAATTATCTGATCAACAAGCCTCTGGTTTTCAAACAAGTAGGCTTTCTGATTTTTCTGACTACCATGCGTTTTTTGAAGTGTTTTACAGTTTTTCCCATTTTTTGACAGACAGGCCTTTTGATTTTCTGACTTAAGGGCATTGCAACTTTAGGGTCTCTTGATTCCCTGACTAACAGGCCATCTGATTTTTCTGACTAATGGGTCGTCTTATTGTCTTACAAGCAGGCCCTCTGATTTTCCTTTTGACTGATGGATCTCTTGATTTCCTGAATAATGGTCTTTCTGACTAACAAGTCTTCTAACTGTCTGACTAACAGGCCTTCGGTCTTAAAGGCCTTCTAATTTTCTGACTTATGGCCCTTCTGGTTTTCTAAAAAATGGGCCTCTGGTGTTTTGACTAACTGGCCTCCTGATTGTCTGATCAACAGGCCTTCTGGTTTTCAAGCAAACAAGTCTGGGCCCTCGTATTTTTTGACTTATAGGACATCTAGTTTTCTGATGACAGGCCTTCTGATTTTCTGATCAACCTAACTACTGATTTGCTGACTAATAGGCCCTCTTATTTTCTGGCAAACATGCCCTCTGATTTTTTTGACTAACAGGCCTCCTCGTTTTCTGACAAGCAGGCATTATAAGGTTCAAACAAACAGACTTTCCTATTTTCTGACTAACAGGCCTTGTGATTTTCTGACTTAAGGACCCTCTTACTAGTGGGCATTGCAACTTTAAGGTCTCTTGATTCCCTGACTAACAGGCCTTCTGATTTTTCTGACTAATGGGCTGTCTGATTTTCTTACAAGCAGGCCTTCTGATTTTCAGTTTGACTGATGGACCTCTTGATTTCCTGAATAATGGACCTTCTCACTAGTAGGTTGTCTGACTTTTCAACTTTCAACTGATGTGATCTCAGTCACATCAGTAAAAAAAAAAAAAGTCAGAGTTTTTTCCAGACATCCAGTTAGTCTTGAAACTTCAGTTAAAGACCCTGTGAGAACTTTTTGAGTCATCTGAAAAAGCCCTAATTCTATTAATGTTGGAAGCGCACAGACACATAATGCTACATTGGGTGCTAGTGCTCATGGGAAACAGAGTCTTTACTCTAGAAAAACACTAGGTGTTGCAGCTAGTCCTCATAGTGTCTTTAAAGCAGCTGACTGTTGTGTTAATAGAGTTTGGAGCAGTGTCTAACTCATTTGCTGCTCCTTTAGTGCCTTTTAACACACTTATTCATTCATCCCATGTCTCTGTATTCATTATAAATTCATCCCTCTGTCTGGTGATGTTTATTCATTTTCTTCTGCGATAAAGTTACACAAGCCTTGAAAAAACTGTAAAAACACATTTTGAAAATTATACTCATGGTGTAAACAAAGAAGTGAGTGTAAGTGAAATGCTAAAAAGAGTATCATAGAAGTGTTTATGGACCTAAGCTTTGTTGGCGGAAATGAAATAATGAGGTATTTGTGCCATCAGGTTGTTATCTAGAAACAAAAGTTCCCTTTTATCAAAGGAATTATCTGCTTTTTTTTAAGTCTAAATCAAACATTCAGTCTTATTTGACCTCTGTTTTGGTCTCCACCACTTTCTGTTCAGACTCAGATACCCCACTGGACCCTACAGACTCTAAATGTGCAGTTTAACGTGACCTTATTTGTTTCCTGAGGCTCAGTTTGCTCACTTCAAAGAAAAGTTCTTGGTGAAAACTTAATGTTTTGGATTTAAACTTTGTCTGAACCACATTGGTGCTAATTGCTAATGTAACACCTGCTGGATGATGTTGTTCCTGTTTCATTTGAAGGTTTTATCAGGTTTTCAATCCTGTAGTCATCACACCGCCTGGAGCGTCTCTGTGATTATAGTTTTAAAACCAGGTTAAAGATTTACACTCTTCGCTCTTCCTCCATGAGTCATAAATCTTCTCATACAATAGGAGTAACTTTCATGTCACTCATGTTTATGTGAAAGAAGAGAATCGGCTGCAAACATTACTGTAAATCTTCACAAAGACACAGAAGTTTATGATCCCTGCGGAGGGTGACAACTTGTTTACTGCTGTTAGTGAGATAGACTGTAAAACACACTCAGTGCTCTCCGTCTGTCTCTCTGTTTGTGATGACTCTGATGTAAACCTGCTCTGCTCCCACCTCGGAAACTTCTGGATTATTTAGAAGCTGCTGTGATCACGCTGTTGTTTATATCGCTTGAAACAAACTGCAATAAATCTCTCGACATGGCTTCTCTTTTCTGTTCTGCTGTTTCTGATATTAAGAAAGTCCTTTAAGATCCTCAGAGGAGTTTGACACACAAATCTCTTGAATGTTATTTCCCACTCTCTGTTCACTGTCCTCTCTTATCTATTCAATGACACAAAAAGCCCCAAAACTCACTTTTAGCTATTAAAAAAAAAGGTATTAGGCTCAGTTTCAGGCTGAGTCCTGTCTCTTATGATGCTTTGATCAGTTATCCATCATAGAAACATCATCAATTTTGATTTATAAGAAATGTTTTGTTAAGAATTTAAATAGAAGTGTGGATTAGACGATAGTTGTGAGCAAATTATGCAACAAATACTTTGCATATATGCAAAACTAACACAAAGCAACCAGCGACTGTAGATGGTGGTGATGGGCACAAACGACATAGTCTGAATATGATCACACTTAAGTTTACAAAAAACCCAAAAAAACTAAACTTATTACCTTGAGTCTTGAGAACATCGCCTGCTCCAAATGCAGTAATGTTCTTTAAACTGTACATAACATTTAAACAGTGTATTTGACTGATAATGATCATGATGTATGAGAATGTCAGAGTAATTAACCCTCTGATTGATGAATTATGAAAGTCAATGTCAGAATTTTTCCCTTGAGTGTTTTAATTTGTCTTAAGGCATGAAAAAAAGTTTTCATTTTTTTTTAAAAATAATGGTTACTGAGCATTCAACATAAAACAGTGTGAACTTAATGTAAATATGACTTTCTTTGTTTGACTTCTTTTCTTTTTGGTAATTTCATAATAATCTTTTTTAATGCTTTGCGAAACACTTTAACTCTCTTTTATCCATTTTAACACTGAATGATTTATAGTTTATAAGCTTTTTCACCCTCAAATGTTTGTATATAACTTTTTTAAAAATATACATACATTTGGAAAAAAAATTAAAAACATTTTTTCAGGCCCGAAGAATAAAAATATCCTGACACAGGCCAATGTGAATTTCCACCACATGAACCATTGACTTTAGGAGTAAATAACTTTAAAATAGGTGTCCACTGTCGTGACAAACCTGCAACTGATGAATTTATTTTTTATTGAGTCCCACTCCTAGCTTTTACATCAAAGTATTAGGGCCACTTAAAGAAAAAAATATACAGTTGTGCCCATATTTTTACATACCCCGGTAGAATTTATTATCTCTAGGCCTTTTTTCAGAGAACATGAATGATAACATAAAAACTTTTCTGTCACTCATGTTAGTGTTTGGGTGAAGACATTTATTAACGAACAACTGTTTACTCTTTTAAATCATAATGACAATAGAGACTTCCAAATTGACCCTGATCAAAAGTTCCCATCCCCTGGTGATTTTGGCCTGATAACATGAACACAAGTTGACACAAAGGGGTTTGAATGGATACTAAAGGTAACCATCCTCACCTGTGATCTATTTGCTCGTTATCGGTGTGTGTGTAAAGGGTCAGTGAGTTTCTGAGCTCCTGACAGACACTTGGCTCTTTACCCAGTGCTGCACTGACATCTCTAAATTCTGAGTCATAGGGGAAACAAAAAAAATATCAAAAGATTTGCAGGAAAAGTTAATCAAACTGTACAAAACAAGATGGGTTATAACCATAGACTGTATAATGAGTGGACGTAACGACATTGGGCTCAAACTGAAGCCTCCAGCAGATGCCCCGACCCCTGGTGTCTGGCTGCAGTATAGGTCATAAGCCCCGCCTCCCCATGTTCTCCAGATATGAGCCGGGAAAACTTTACAAAATTACGATACCTCGTAGAAACGTTTCTCTCATCCTTACACTAAGGTAGTATGATGATGTCATCTGGCTGCATGGTGTTCGGGTGTTTTTTTTTCTGAGAAGTTAGTTTCTCATTAGTTATTGGACGTTAAAAACCACAATATAAGTTTCGTTTTACGACAGTTGACAGCTGCCCTTCGTGAGTAGTTTTTACCGGGGATATAAGAAACTTCGGGAAAGAGCCAAAAGGAGACTAAACCTTCTAAAGAAGAAGAAATAAATATTTTTATTTCTCTTTTTTACTTGGCTCCACCTGAAATTCTCTACTGCGCAGACTGGCTGCACAATGGCGGCTAGAGAAACGGGGTTTTTTGGCTTCAAAAACGTAGAACGGTGACAGGCGGAAGCGCGCTGTCCATTCTATATACAGTCAATGGTTATAACAAGATACTCAAGAAAAAGAGAATGCCAAAATGCAAGCCAACATTTTTTTTTGACATTTTTATTTCTTTAGGAAAATCCTGCAGACTCTACCTTTAAGATTTTAATCAGGAGTGTATGAGAGGCCCCAGAGTCTAATAAATGAGTCCCCTGTTTGTTCTCAACTTAAAAATAATTGGATATTTCTGGGAAGTTCACCTGAAAGTGCAAGCCAATATTTTGTCTCTAATGAAATGACTGAAATAGATCAGAAACAAACGACCTCTTTGCTAAACTAATATCAGATCATTACGTTCCAGAAAATCAGCCCAAGTCATCTTAAACTCTCCAGGGGGACAAAATTAGAAATCAATAACAATGAAAAAAAGACATCAGACCTCTATAGACTGAATTAAAAACATGAAAAAGTCAACATCTGCAAAACGAATTCATTCAGAATAGTGTAAAAATACGCTTTAAAGAAGCACTAAGAAAATAAGAGTTAGAAAATTGTTGGAAAGCAACATTTTTCCCTCATCTCAGTGCTGTTTGCTTAGTGACCACTAGATGGCAGTGTGTAACAGAGTTTCTGTTTCTTCCTCTGAGTGGATGAATGGACTTCACCGCTCTCACATGTAGAGCATCGGCTCAGGCAGGAGGAGCTTCACAGAGTCAGGAAGAGTTAAACTACTTGACTTTCAATCCTTATTAGACGGTGATTGTGTAATCTTTCTGCTCTCATTATGTTCCCTTGTAGGGAAACTCCAACGACCAGCTCCACCTGGCATCTGGGCAGAGAAAACAAACCATAGAGGGTTTGAGAAACAGAGCCCAGCTCCAACTGGATCTCCTTAATGAAGAGTAAACTCCTCATTTGTGGCCCAACTGGCGGATGGACCTTATTTTTTAGAATGACACAACGATTCAGTACAGGGCGGTACGGAAAAGAAAAGAGGAGTTAATGAGAGAGAAAGAAAGGGAAAATACAAATAACACCTGAAAGACCTAATCTGGGGGAGTCGTGGCCCCCAAATTAAACTCCAGTCAAATTAAGAGCCTTTAAAGCAACATGATATTTAATCCCACGCCTCTTACAGCGCCGCTCTTTGTGCCCAGCTCTGCGTTTCTCTGTGAACCACACTGAGGCCCCTCTGTAGCAGAGAGAGCGTCTCCAGGCCTGTCCCCCTTCCAGACCAAACACACATCCATCTCCGTCTCCCGGCTGCCACTGACCTCTGCTATCTGGCGTGGAGCTAACCTTCACTCTGGCGTCCGTAAACAGCCTGGCTCGTCACCGGGGGCCACCCAGCCTCTGTGGTCGCTCACAGGACTCTGTATTAGTGGGAGATGATGATGAACGACTTGGAGGGTTTCAGCGTTACCCAGAGTACAAACAGAAGTTTTGAAAGAGGGTTATAAAACTTCCCAAACTCCTCACGGCGGTTGTGTTTCTTTAATCTGCCTGAGCTACACATACGGCGGTGCACTTTTTCATCTCGGCTCGCTCAGATATTGACTGGGAGCTGCAGAAAAAGCACATGCATGAAGCAGGGCTTAGTGCAGCAAAAGGCGGTTTAGTCTCTTGGCTGCTTGCCCGCTGGGGCCAAACTTTTTTGACAACTTATCCCAAAGGTTTAGTCCCTTTTTTTGTCTCATCTGAAGATCCATCGATCCATCTTCCACTGCTTATCTGGGTCCAGGAGGCGGGGCCAGGAATGCCATCAGTGAAGACAAATATTCAGTTGTGCTCAAAAGTTCACATACCCTAGCAGAATTTATGATTTTTTTGCCTTTTCTTCAAGGATATGAATGATGACACAAAAACCTCTGTCACTCATGGTTAGTGTTTGGGTGAAGCCATTTATTAACAAACAACTGTGTTTACTCTTTTTAAATCAAAATGACAACAGAAAGTACCAAAATAACCCTCATCAAAAATCTACAAACCCCAGTTCTTAATAGCTTGTATTTGCCCCTTTAACATCAATGACAGCTTGAAGTCTTTTGTGGTCGTTGTGGATGAGGGTCTTTATTTTCTCAGATGGTAAAACTGACCATTCTTCTTGGCAAAAAAGCCTCCACTTCCTGTAAATTCCTTGGCTATCTTCCATGAACTGCAGGTTTAAGATCTACACCCAATGGCTCAATTATACTGTGGTCAGGAGACTGAGATGGCCACTCCAGAACCTTCACTTTCTTCTGCTATAGCCAATGGCAGGCTTACTTGGCCTTGTGTTTAGTTTCATTGACATGTTGGAACGTCCAAGTACGTCTAATACGCAGCTTCTGGGCTGTGTAATGAATAGTGGACCTTTCATCATAGGCCTTGTTGACTCCTCTCCAAATGTAACGTTCATGGTTGTGGCCAAAAGGTTTGTGTGGAGTATTCTTTCTTTCTATCTATCTATCTATCTATCTATCTATCTATCTATCTATCTATCTATCTATCCATCTATGTATCTATCTTTCTATCTATCTATCTATCTATCTATCTATCTACCTATCTATCTATCTATCTATCTATCTATCTATCTATCTATCTATCTATCTATCTATCTATCTATCCCTGATTATTTCAGCAAGACAATGCTAAGACACATTCTGCACCTGTTACAACTGTGTGGCTCCGTAGTAAAAGGGTGCAGCTACTAGACTGACCTGCCTGCAGTACAGACCTGTCTCTCATTGAAAATTTGTGGAACATTATGAAACACAAAATACATCAACAGAGACTTCGGACTGTTAGGTGACTGAAGTTGTTCATCAACAAGAATGTGAAAGAATTCCAGCTTCAAAGCTTCAACAATCAGTGTCCTCAGTTCACAAACACTTACTGAGTGTTGTTAAAGGAAAGGTCATGTAACAAAAAGGGAAACATGAACCTGTCTCAGCTTTTTAGGAACATGTTGCAGGCATCAAATTTAAAATAAGTGTATATTTTGAATAAAACAATGGAGTTTATCGGTTTGAACATTAAATATCTTGTCTCTGTGGTGTATGTAGTGTGAAACAGGATTTGAAAATCATTGTATTCTGTTCTTATTACGTTTTACACACCACACATCTTTACTGGAATTGGCGTAAAAAGCTCAAACTGGTCATCGTTATGGAGGATTAGCAGGAGCTCACACACACACTGTCACTATCTCATCACAGTGAAGCAGCAGTCGGGCGTTTTCTTTGTTTGTCTCTTGAAGTCGGTGATGCCACCAGACTCAGGGACTCACTGGAACTCTTAATGAGTCTCTGAGGAACGGCCAGCTGTGCAGCGGCCAGGAAACCCCCTCTAAAACCTATCATTTCTCTCCCCGCTGCTCACCCACTTCCCTGCCAGACATGCCAACGCCGCAGCCTGCACCGGGCCGTCCCTCCTGCCGCTCAAAGCTGCGCTCCCTCTTTCCCCCTCTCTCTTCATCTCTGCCGGGCAAACTGTGAACCTGAACAGCCGGCCAAACGCTTGGCCTCCAGTCACCTGAAAACATCATCTGCATTTAAATTGAAAAGCTGCTTGGGTGAGTCATTCTGACTCCAGAGGTGCGGGTGTTTCATTAAGAGGATTTGCATGCAGGGGAGGAAGGTAAAGTAAGGACTCTCCATAAACATGTTGCAGTTTTCTGTGACTCATAAACAGAGGAAATCTGTTCAGTGTTCACGTCTATGTTCAGGCTTTTTTTTCCCCTGGGAACTGACAGATGGAAATGAAACCAAGAAATAAGAAGCAGTGATCTGACTCTGAGGAGGATATCAGGCCATGTGTGGATGGACACATTCCCCCAAGAGCTGTCTCAGAGCCAAACATACAATCAAAAATAACATGACAACATGCATTATTCAGAGCTAAATAATTACTAAGAAAGCTTCAGGTTCATTCTGCCCCCGAGGACAAAGAGCAGAAGTTTGTAGTGATGAACTGTGTTGACTGACAATGGTTTTCTGAAGTGTTCCTGAGCCCAGGCTGTAAGATCCTTTACACAACGATGTTGATTTTTAATGCAGCGCCGCCTGAGGGGTCAAAGGTCACAGCCATTCAATATTGATTTTGGTCCTTGCTGCTCACATGCAGAGATTTCTCTCGATTCTCTGAATCTTTTGATGATATGATGGACTGTAGATGAAGAAATCCATCGATACCCCACAGCTATACATTGAGAAACATTGTTGTACAATTCCATTTAGCAGTCACTTTTGTCCAAAGCGACTTATAACACAAACAAGAATTAACCCGCTCAGAGCAGATGTCGCAGATTTGCAACATGAGTTCAAAGATCTCTATCTCATCAACATAATAAATAGTTTCTTTAAAAACCTGTTAAACATATTTTTAAAAACATATTCTACCACCTTGAGGATTGTCATATCACTACAGTCAGCTGAAGTCGTATTTTGGCCCTTATGAAAATGTCTGCTCTCATAAAATCATCCTCTCACATATTTTCAGAAAAATCATTGTTTGATTCTCAAGAGGTTGCAGCAAGAATAACAGATAAATAGTTCCTCTTTTATCTTAAATAAGTGTTTTCTGCATGAAACGAATGCATACTTGCTAAAAAACTTGAATAAATAGATAAAATAGTTTGCAAAACTACCCAGTGTGTCAAACGTGATACAAAAAAATGTATCATGAATGAAATGATAAAAGAACATTTTTTGGGGATTTTGTTAAAAAAGCGAATAAACATCTCAGTTAAAAAATTTGAATTTTCTGACTGTTTTTTGATGTGTTGGTCCTGAAAGGGTTAAGACAAGAGGATCAAAACTTTCATGAATGCGATGAAATGCTAAAGGTTGAATGTCCACAGGTACCAACATAGAGTGCACAAAAAAGAGCTGTTAAGACACACCAGGCAACTCCTTTTTTTTTCTTTCAATATATGTAGCTTGAAACTGACCACCATACAATGAATTCCACTACATTGTTAGACATTCCACAACATTCAGTATTACACGCTCAGTGTTCATGAAGAGTTATACTCCCTGTCGAAAGTTTTTGAAAACCCCAATTTTTCCAGTGTTTTTACTGAAAATTATGCTGTTTAATGTCTCATTCCACTCAGACATCAAAGCATGGTACAAATAAGCAATTGGAGTCAAAAAAGAAATTATGGAATCAATTTACCAAAATGTATTCTAAACTGTTGACTCATCAAAGTAGCCACCTTTGGCAGATATAACAGCTGAACACACACATGGCATTCTTTCTACAATAGAAATCAAATATTCTTCAGAAAGTTCTTCCCATGTCTGTTGCAGAAGTTCCCATAAATGTGTGGCACTTGTGGGTTGCTTTGCTTTCACTCTTCTGTCCATTTCATCCCAAACCAGCTCAATGGGGTTTAAGTCTAGAGACTGTGCTGGCCACTCCATGTTTTCAACTTTACCAGCTTGTTCTTTTTTCACAAGATAGTTCTGGCATAGCTTGGACTTCTGTTTTGGGTCATTATCTTGCTGTAAGATGAACCCCTGACCAACTAGACTCATACCAGAGGGTATTGCATGGCGCTGCAGGATGCTGTGGTAGCTGTTTTGGTTCAGGGTGCCTCTCACTCTGAACAAGTCACCAACCCTGGATCCAGCAAAACAAGCCCAGACCATCACACTTCCTCCTCCATGTTTGACAATTGAAGCCACACACTGTGGAAGCATCCTTTCACCTACTCTACGCCGTACAAAGATCCTGATGAACCCAAGATTTCAAATTGTGATTCATCAGTCCATAATTCCTTTTTCCAGTCTTCAGTAGTCCAATGGCAGTGTTTCTTGGCCCAGGCAAGCCTCTTTGTCTTATTCTGACGTCTTAGCAATGGTTTTCTTGCTGCAACTCGTCCAGTCAAACCCGCAGTTCCAAGTCTTCTCTTCACAGTTGAAACAGAGACTTGCTTACTACAACCACTATTAAGCTGAGCTTGAAGCTGTTGTCCTGTGAGCCGCCTATCACACAAACTGTTGACTCTCAGGAACTTGTCCTCTGATTCAGTTGTGGCTTTGGGTCTGCCAGACCTCTTCCTGTCAAAGTTTGCCCTAGTTTCTGACTTCCTTTTGATGCTGAAGGAAACTGTACTCACTGACACCTTGACTTTCTTTGCAATTTCTCTGTAGGAAAGACCTACATTTTTCAGTGTTATGATGGTCTGTCTCTCTTCCACTGTTAATTGCCTTTTTCTTGCCATTTCTGTAGCAACACACTACTTTCTGCAGTACAATACTGTTCAACTGATGCTCACGAGGGTATGGTACCACATTATGTTCAAACACTGCTTTTGTGCTGACAGAGGGGCTTGTTAGTAATCAAGCAAACTTGGAACACCTGTAGGAATTAGTAGCACCAGCTTTTTAAGGCTTGGTCACCCTCCGTTACTGCAGGACAGCTATCAATTGTTAACCCATTTTGTGTTATTGTTCTGAAATGTACTCTGTTTTTCATGTTTTGGGTAACCTTACTTTTTATTTTACCCTCTGGCAGTTCACCACACTGTTGTATCATTTCAAGCTACTGATTGGACTCGAATGACTTGAATTGCAATAAATAACTGGAAAAATTGGGGTGTTCTAAAACGTTTGACCTGTCGTGTATGTCTGAGACTTTCTGGTTCATTCTACACCAGAGGCAAAGAGGAGCAGAGTCAGATTGTTGCCTGAATGTGACCTGAACAGATGAGTCTTGATACGTCTTTTAAAAGAAGAAAGGGACTTTGCGGATCGTATGGAGCTGGGCAATTTTTTCTCTCATCTATCTAAATGCATTGTCCCCAGAGAGGTCAAAGGTCAGAGCAGCTTCATTGCAGTTGTGTTTACACCGACATAAGATCAGAAAACAAAACGTAAGACTATTTGTCCAGGTCCAGGAGCCTCACCTCCCCATCCCTCCCCGTGTGTGTGTGTGTGTGATAGAAGCAGAGCAGCTAAAGTGTTATTGTTCCCGTTTAATCACCATCCTCGCTCTAATTGACAGCTCTCTCACTGAGGGCTTTTTAAGGGGCATCATCAGCGTTTTATCACCATTACGGATAATTCTCACCGCCGTGAAATGAGATGCTCTGTCCCCCATGTGCAGTTATACGTCCTGGAAAAAGCAGGAGGGAGAAATTCTGGGTTTATAAATAAGCTCTCAGTCGGCTGTTTGAAGGCGGTGCAGGTAATGTGTGAGAATTGGTATCCTGCTCTGAAACTCATGAAGTGTTTGTTTAATGAGAAACAGATTCATCGGCTGGGCTGGAGAAAGCTGCGGCTCTGAGCTGGATTTGACTCCTATAGCTCTTTATATAACACTAAAATAAACACAATAAGCAAAATGTACAGGGCGGTTGAAGTATTGCTTTGGACACATGAGAGGTTCAAGATCCTGGTGTCTGGTAACTGGTTTTAGTCATATACAGACTCAAATTAAGATCAGATATTGGTGACAAAAGGCTGATCCTCAGGGTGGATAAACTCAGCTCACTTCTATGCTCTTCTGTTTACAACAGTGAAGACATCATCACAGGTCTGTCTATGCAGAGCATCAGAAATCATTGCTACTGTAAATTATTTTACACTTTTCTGAAATGGAAAAAAAGTCTACTTTGAATGTTTTATATATACAAAAAAAATGCATTTTGTTGTGTTGTGCCCTAAAAGTAAAGCATTTACCTTTTAAAATCAGCAATTAAAGGGTTAAAAAGCTATATATTTTAAAATTAATGTTTTGAAAATAACTTAGTTAAGAAATAACTTTGGAAAAGGTAAAACAGAAAATACTCACCTGCAATATAACAATAAAAGTAACAATAACAATAATAATAATAATAATAGACTTATTTTGCATACATATTGATGATCATATCCACAAAGGGAGTATTTGATTCAGCAATATTGGTCAAAATGAATTAAAGATCAGTGTAGCGACAAATTTTTTTTTACATTTCTCCAAATGAAATAAAAGAAAAAAAAGAAGAACAAAAGAAAAAAAAAGACTATGCATATCTTTAGTGAAAAAAAAGTCTTTTTATTTGTTTATGCGGTCTAAAAAGTAAAGAATTATTGGGAAAAAAGGGTTAATAACACTTTTGTAAACTTTTTATCCATTTTTTGAGAAGACTTTTGTTTCTTAATCAATTTGAAAAAGGCTGAAAAAGAAAAAAAGTATAAATCATTTACGCACATATTGGCTGGTACTGAGCCCCTAAAGAAACATTAAGAGAGAGAACAAAAAATTGATGCTTTCAGGATTTCTTTGGAGAACCTGCAAATGTTTTCTTGTGATATATGTCGTAGGTGTTTCAGTGTTAAATGCGACTCTGTTATCTGTTGATTTACAGCTTACCAGTAGTGACATGTTCAGCTTAGGGTCACCAGTTCGCATGGTCACATTTTCCTCCAAAACACCAGTAGCTTCTGCAAAGGCCATAACATGATATGAGTTCACTCGAGGTTCTAATATTGTTTCTGACAAATGGATACACATAATCCAGATAATTTTATGCTTTATTTAATTTAAAATTAATGTTTAGAACACTAACTTGTCTGAGTGAATGCAGTTAAATGCTGCATCTGTGGCCAAAATATGTGTGCATCTTTATGATGGTGTAACTTTCGAGAAAACATCTGCAAGATCTCACAAAAGTAGTAGTCTTTTTTTTTTGTCTCCTTCAGAGTATTTTGGGAATAATCCTGTAAGGAGTATTTGATGCATCAATCACCTTACAGGGCAAAATCATAATGATATGACTTTAAACTTTATTCAAAATCAAATCTTGGATTTCAGTGCACAGCAGCACGTCTCCTAAATATACTTGAAGTCTCAAATCCAAAAGCACTTCAGTTAAAGCTCATTGCATACAATAAGCACTTCTTGTCCAAACAGTTTGTTCAGACAAATTGGTGATTCAGAGACCCGTTCTTGTGTTTTCTAAGTTGTTAAATGGAGAATTTAGATTTGTGACGTGTGGTCTGAGCAGTAGAGGAGGAGACTGTGACGAATCCTTCATTCTGTCAAAACTAAAGAGAGGAGCAGAGCGATTCATCACACTCAGGTTTGTTTCTGGATAATGAACCCTTCTGTACCTGCTCATGCCTCCAGGCCAGTCAGTGAACAAGTGTCTCTGCTTCATCCAGAGACTCCTGGCTCCACGCTGAGGACACTGAGTCATCCTCATCCTGCTCAATTATGTATGCGAGAGAGGAACCAGTAACTGTGACCCAGACAGACACACGGTGGAAACACAAACACGGCGTCCCTCCGAGTCTGACTGTCAGATCTGCTGCTTCCTGCGTTTGAATGTGAATATTTGAAGACGGCGCTGCTGAGTGTCAGTCTGCTGCTGAAATCATGATCTGGATTTCCCTTTTGGAAAAGTAACACATTAGTGATCCCTGACCTGTCAGTGTGTGGCTTCATAAATGTCCCCTCATGGTTCCTGTAGTGGGAGGGTTTAAAACTGTAAAAGAATCTACTTTAAAGAGTATTTAGTAGCCGATAAATGTTATGACTTTTTAAAAAGTGAATATTTCCTTTTAATATTTATCCAACTTGATCTCTTTGAGTCTCTTTGATGCCAAATATGAAGTTCGTCCAGTCTTGCAGCAGTCGTGTCAAAGCTAAGCTCCAAAAACAATTTTCCTCTGATGCCTTGAGTTTAAGTCTGCAGTCTTCGACTCTGACAGCGTTCACAAAGCTTGACATTGCATTAAATCTGCAAATATAACCGGTTCTGGACTCCTTCAGGTCTCCTTTGTGATTTCAGGGTTACGTTTTTTATCTTCCTCTGAGCCCTACAACCACTCAGAGAAATGTTAGTGTGACATTCACTCTTTTATGGCGACACAAGGTCCATTTTTAGTCCCCAGCTTTCATCTTACCAATGAAATGAATTATGTTGTAAATGATGTGTGTGTTTACATTTTCTATCATGGGCACAAACAAAACCAAAGTCTACTCTGTAATGTCGCACTAATTTACATCTGAACTGTTCCCTCCCACTCACCAAACAGATCTGATTGGCCGAACCCTGGATTAGTTTGGCTGGAGGTCTGACTGAGTAGGAGCAGACATGTCAACAAGCACAGAGAAACGTCCACCTACAGGCGATAAATGCAGAAAATCCAGGGGGTTCACATGGGATCAGGAATAGTGAGCTAATATTTGCAAAACCGCCAACGTGATGCAGTTTGTAGAGCAGTTTTGTGTAATTCAGGTCATTTTTCTGCCCCTGTCTATGCAGAGATTCTCATCACAGGGAACAAATTTGGGGCCTCTACCACTTTTCCTGTGTGCTGTAATGCTACAGATTTTCCTCTATGCAGATGCTTTATCATGTTTTTGAGACATTAATTAACACCAACATGCATCAACTTCTATTTTAGGGCTGTCAGAGGAATTGTAATGGTCTCAGGTAGTGTTGTGCACAGGACCCCCCTGGTCAAATTGTTGAAAAACATACTAAAGTGCCATCTTGAGAGCCAAAACAGACACTTCAGTGCCCCCTTGTTAGCCAAAACAAATCTTAAATTGCTCTTTTTGGAGCCAAAACACACTGAATGCTCTCTTAGGAGCCAAAAAACTCACTATAGTGCACCATTGGGGGCCAAAACACATGCTTTAGTGAACTCTTGAGAGCCAAAATACATATTAAAGAGCTTTGTGCGAGGAAAAAAAAAATACAGGTGCCTTTTTAGCGGACAAAAAAAGTCTCAAGTGCCCTCTTGAGAGCCAAATCAGACACTTCAGTGCCCTCTTCTTCACCAAAACACATCTTAAATTGCTCTTTTGGGAGCCAAAACGCACAATTAGATGATCTTTGGGAGCCAAAACACATAATAAGGTGAGCTCTTGGGAAAGAAAAAAAAAAAAGTACCCCCTTGAAAGCTAAAATAGATCTAAGTGCCTCCTTGGAGCAAAGTCACAAGCTAAAGCAAATTACTTAAGTGTCTCTTTGGAGTCAAAATCAACATGGTGCTTGCTTGGGAGCTTAAACACCTGCTTGAGTGCCCTCTTGAGAGCCAAATCATACACAAAATTACCCACTTTGGAGTCAAAACAGACTTCTAAGTGCCCTTTTGAGAATAGAAACGTGTGCTATAGTACCATTTTATGAGCCTCATACATATTCAGGGAAACTATTTGGAGTCAAAACACATGCGGAAGTGCCCTCTTTGGAGAAAAAACACATGCTGACACCTGAGGGCCAAAACACATGCTTAAGTACCCACTTCGAGCTTAAACACATGTTTGTGTCCCCCTTGGGAGCTTAACCAAAGCTGAAATGTTCTTTTAGGAGCCAAAACACATGCTGAAGCACCCTCTTAGGAGCCAAAAGACACACGAAAGCACCCTCTTTAGTGCCAAAACAGACTCCTAAGTGCCCTTTTGGAAATAGAAACGTGTGCTATGGTACCCTCTTATGAGCTAAACCACATATTACGGTGAACTATTGGGAGCCAAAACACATCTTAGTGCCCTCTTGCGGGCCAATACTCATGCTGAATTAAACACCTGAGGGCCAAAACACATGCAAAAGTGTCTCTGTAAAGCTAAAACCTACCAAATGCCCGCTTGGGAGCTCAAACACATGCTGAAATGCCCTCTTGGGAGCCAAAACAAATTCTGAAGTGTTTTTTAAGAGCCAAAACATACTTAAATGCCCTCTTGTGAGCCAAAACACACGCACAAAAGTACCCACTTAGGAGCCAAAACAGACTCCTTAGTGCCCTTTGGAAATAGAAGTGTACGCTATGGTACTGTTTATGAGCCAGAACACATATTAAGGTGAATTATGGGGAGCCAAAACACATGCTCAAGTGTCCTCTTGGAGCCTAAAATCACATTTTTATGTTTGTTCTTGGGAGCCCTAATGTGCCAAATTGTCCTCCCGGGAGCCAAAAGCTTGCTAAAGTGTCCTCTATAGGGCTGCAATAGACTTAAGTGCCCACCTGGGAGCCAAAACACATGCTTTGATGCTTTTCTGGTTTGTTGTTCTCCTTCCCAAGCCCCTCAAAATGTGGATGCACACCACTGGTCTCAGGTTGTTTTCCCAAACACATCAAGAGTTTGACTCCCCCTCTTCCCCTCTCTTGTCTCTCACTCCTCAGACCAAACTACAGATGTGGTGGGAGCTCTGCAGCGGGAGGAGGGGAAAGTAAAAACCAGAGAAGTAAGTCGGCTTGAAAGAGGAAGAGCCGCGCTGCCAAGAGGATATTTCCATCTCTCTTAAAAGCGTCTCCGTTAAATCGGAAACAAATGTGTGATTGATGTGTTCGACTTTGGCAATGACGACAGACTGAAGGGGAGAGAGGCCGTCCTCATCTCCAAACACTCGCTTTGAAATTAGAGAGCGGCGAGAGAGAGAGGAGTTATATGAAGTAAGAGCGGGATGCGGAGGAATGTGAGGTCGTTTTGATGGTGGAATAGATTTACTCCGAAGCTGCAGATCAAAACAGCGTTAGACACAAATAAAGGTGAATGATGGAGACGATTAAACTGGTGTGTCTAACCTTCACTGAGAAGCACTTCACATACAACAACAAACAAATTGACCTTCCTGCAGCGGCTGTTTGGAACGAGCCGGGGAGAATCTGTTAAATAGAGACTTTGGATCAATAAATGAAACACTTTCCTCCAGAAATAACTCCAGAGCTCAAACTTACACTGCTGAACAAATCATTGACTTCCTGTCGCTGTCACTCAAAACTGACCCCTCCGTCATAAAATCCTCTCTCTGGGTTTGGAATTAGGCATTTGTTTCATGACTTGCAAAACGTTCACCACAGGATTGGAGTCTCCCGTGGAAGAAGAAACTATTCTTTAGTTCAAACCTGTCTGTCAAATATCTCAGTGTTCTGTTGATAAATGTGCGTCTCTGATTGGTGGAGCAGCCACAGTGTTTTTAAATCAACAATAAGATGACCCCCAACTGTGATGGAGTTGGTTTAGTTCCTTCTAAACAATGGTCTTCTTTGAACCTGACCTTTTTTTCTAGCATTGATCAGTCAGGTGTCAGCAGATTTTGGTGTTGTTCTGCTGGCTGGCTCGCCAATTGTAGCTGTGTTTTAACCACAGCAACTCTCCCCCTAGAACTACTAGCCTTCCTCCATCCATGTTGACCCCCAGCTGTGATGGACTTGGTTTAGGTCCTCCTAAACAATTGTTTTATTTGAGCCTGATTGTGTGAATGTGTCTCTGTCAGCTCCAGTTTAAAGAGTGACCCTGTAAACTGGAGACCTTCAGCTGAATGTGTCAGTGGATAATCAGTTTACAACAGCTCTTCAAACAGAAGAAGAAGCCCTGAGGGATGCATCCTGGTTTAGTTTGGTATATAATAATCTCCTCATCAGATCAGTATATTATGATTCAAAGGTGTTTAAAGTCATCAAATTGGAAAGTCTTCATGTTTTAGATGGTGGAATGCTCAGTCCACCGTTTCTCAGCTCTATTTTAGTTACATCTGTGATGGCACCATCAATGCTGAAAGCTACATCCAGGTTTTGGAGCAGCACATGCTGCCATCCAAGCAACACCTTTTTTTTCTGATTATTTCAGCAAGACAATGAAACCAAGACACATTCTGCTCCTGTTACAACAGTGTGGCTTTGAAGTAAAAGAGTGCGGGTACTAGACTGACCTGCCTGTAGTCCAGACCTGTTCCCATTGAAAATATGTGGAACATTACAAAGCACAAAATACAACAACAGAGACCATGGACTGTTGATCAACTGAAGTTGTTCATCAACAAGAATGTGAAAGAATTCCAGCTCCAAAGCTTCAACAATTAGTGTCCTCAGTTCACCAACACTTATTGAGTGTTGTTAGAAGGAAAGGTGATGTAACACAGTGAGAAACATGAACCTGTCCCAGCTTTTTTAAAACCTGTTGCATCAAATTCAAAATAAGCGAATATTTGCACAAAAATAATAAAGTTTATTAATTTTAACGTTAAATATCTTGTCTTTGTAGTGTATTCAATAAGACATAAGATGAAGAGGATTTTCAAATCATTGAATTGTGTTTTTTTTTTTACGTTTTACACAATGTCCCAACTTCATTGGAATTAGGGTTGTACTACAACTGAATATGTGACATAACTGAGGATGAATTGAAGTTATTTTGGTTGGATGCAAGATCCAAACACCTTTTCACAGATCCTGCTCAGTGCTGCCCCCTGCAGACAGTTGACAAATCAGCCCACAGACACTTGTTCAGATTTCACTCTGTTGGACGGCTGAGGGCCTGGCACAGTTTCTCCTGGACGACCTGCTGCTGCTTTGGCAGTCAATCAAACAGCCTCTGACTTCAGGGAGGGACAGAGGTGGAGGAGACCCTCACCCCCAAATCTCCCTCATTCTCTCCCCCAAACTCAGTGAGAAGAGAGGGAGGAAAAGGAGAAGGAGACTAAAGGGACTGGATGATGGTGCTCACCTTAAGGGGAGAGACCCCCCCCCCCCCCCTCTTCTTCCTCAATCTGGCAGGGGCGTGTGGAGAGACAGGTGGAGCTCACTTCATCCTCCCCTTTCCTCCTCCCCCTCTCTATGTGACTGCATTTTCATTAAGGCAGCCAAGTCCAGAGTGTTTGAAGGGCGTCTCCACACACACACACACACAGGCTCAGGTATTCACACACACACTCACTCTCACACACTGCTGTGAAAAGCTGCCAGGCGGCTGCTGCTGCTGCTGCTGTTGATGAGCGCGAGAGCGAGAAGCCTTCACAGTGACGGATGCAGTCCTGCAGCCCGCTCTCACCCCCTCCCACCCACGACTCCAGCAGCCGCACCTCTCTTTGTTTTCACCTCTCACTCCCAGCTAACAATAGGATCCACTTTTCTGCTTCCTACGACGATGTCAGGAGGAGATAGAAAGAAGCAAATATATCAAAACATCATCTACATAACTACTAATAAACACATTACCTCATTACTTTGCATCAAAGTTGATCTGCTTTCCGAAACAAATGCAAACCTTGGGCATGGAAGTCTGCACGACACTATGTGAAAGTGCTCATGGGAATCACCTGAACTTTTGCATTTTAAATAGGGTGACCAAATGTCCCCTTTTACCAGGACTTGTCCTCCTCAGACTGCTTGAGCCGCACTCTCAGACAGAAAATGCTGAATTGGAAAAGCACTTTAACAGACAAATTGCAGTCATACTTTGGTACCCCTCATTTTCGTGGTTATGACCAATGTTGAGTTTTTTTTTTCCCAAATTTTAACTGAAAAGTCAAAGTTTTGAGCTGAAAGTCAAAGTTATGAGATGAAAAATCAATTGATTGAGATCATGAAGTTAATTTTTTGAGATACTGAAGTCGAGATTCTGGGATAAAAGAGTTCAAATTTGGTATTAAGTCTCAAAATTATGAAAAAAAAAATCAAATTTCAGATAAAAGTAAAATTTTTGAGATAAAAAAGTCAAAATTTTGAGATAAAAAAGTCAAGGTCACAGAAAATAGTCAAAATTTGAGCTAAAAAAATCAAATCAATGAAATAAAAAGTCCATATGTAGACATACTTACACAAACACTTACATGCACAAAACACACACACACACACACACACACACATTTTCACTCCAATGGACCAGAAGTGTTTTAAACAAATGTATGAGTAATGAAGCTACTTTGTTGTCCCTGAGTATCTGAAAAAATGAGACAACACGGAAGTGCTAAAAAGCTGCTGTTCCTCCAGTGACCGCTTGAGGCTGGCTCCAGAAGCACCGGAAGTTCTGTACAAGTGGACGGGGAAAAAGGCCGTTTTCAGAGCCGAAATTAGCGTATTTAAAGCCTGGTACAAACTCTGTCTCCCATCTGTTTTGCTTATTTCGCTAACGGCACACACTGTGAGGGGGGTGAATTTTTTTCTAACTCCGCTATTTGGAAGATAATTGGATCGAGAGCTTACCCAATCAGAGCCACCGCTTAGATCACGTGACTCACAGGTACCCAATAGCTGTGAGTTTGGGCACTCGTCACTCGTCCCAATTCCAATAAGGCCGCGCCCGCCGTTTAGCCTCAAAACGGGGCTGCTGTGATAGACGGGTGACGTCACGGAGACTACGTCCATGTTCTATACAGTCTATGTTATTCTCTCCAGGACGTCGGGGGGGGGGGCTCTTTTGAGGTTTTTAGAATATGGTTACCTGATCCAAAGCAGCGCTCATGGATTGGGTGCAAATATTTCCAGTATCATTTTTCCCTCCTCTCCTCTCTCTGCAGGCCGTTCTTCTAGATTTCTTCTCACTGTTTTGTTTGGTTTTGCATCAGTGACCCCCGCCAGTCAGCTGATTGGTAATTTGAAGGCCCCAGCAGGCCGGAGCGCTGAGTATGAGCAGCTAATGAACCAATTTCTACCTCTCCTCAGGCTGCAACCCAGCCAGATAAACACCCTGTGTGTGTGTGTTTGTGTGTGTATCTTCATTCTTTTATGATTCCACATCCAGGTGGGACCGACTGAACTCCATTCGTCAGCTTTTTGTTGTGTGGTTATAATACAAAATCTGCATAATGCTGGTCCTTAAGTAGTAAAACTGTGAATTTTTTAAGGTCAGTCAGGGGAACATCTTACGATGGCGTATTAGGGTCACTTAAAGAAAAAGAGACTTTGTTTAGAAAGTGGCAAATTTGCAGGTTTAAAAATTGGCAGATATGGGCTGCTCTTTAAAGGTAAACTGTTTAAAGGTGATCATGAAAAGTCTCATTTATATATATTTGCCTAACTATACTATGCCATTTCACACGGGATTATCAGCGCATCAATAGGGTATTTTGAAATGCTAATTATTAGCTTCCTGATAAGTGAATGGGTCTGATTGTGCTGGATTGATTTACAGCAGTCAAAGTCTCTATGATGACATCACTCCAGCTGATGAAGTTTAGCAGTGAAAGAAGAGATTTATGTTTTCCTCTGAAAACAATTTCTGAAATTTATCTAGTAATAAAAACGGAAACAGGAGCAGGACTGTCTGACAGAAAAAGTATAGGAGAGCAGAAGAAAGCTACACAGGAGAGTGACAGAGCTCGAGGCTAAAACATAAGCAGAAGGCTGAAACATGGACTCAAGGCTGAGACAGAGGTTAAACTATTCGTGCTTATGTTGATTCCTGTTCACATGCAGCAGTTATTCTGCAGTGATCTATTCAAACCAGAGAGTTTATCAATAAAATGAAGAATGATTTCACGTTTGCTCTGCTTGATAATTAATCACTGCCAGGTCTTAATTAGGATTCACTGAGTTACAAGGTACCAATGAGCTAAATACAGCCCGCGACTAAACTACGCTACAAACTCACAAAGTTTGCTTGTTATGATGTCTAAACAACAGTGACATAGCTGCTGGTGAGAAATACATTACCTCGTCACGTTGTATCCTAAAAGTCATCTTGAATAATGAAAAGTAGTGTTAAAAGTAAGATCCGATCGCAATCCACCTTTCCAAACAAATACACAAGTCACAACACTTTGTGTGAGTCCTCCAGCCAATGGAGGGCGGTGCAGTTCCCTGCAAAAGGATTCTGCTCACAGCCACTTTGTGAATATTAGAACAATTTTTTATTCTACAAAAATCTACTGTACCCTCACAATAAAGACAATACACTGGATAAAATTCTACACATGGTTGAAATATATTGAATAATTATTTAGGAAATGTTTGAATTTCTGAAATGGTAGAACTACAAAAAGAATACTTGAATTTGACAACATATTGGTAATGTTGGTCAACTCATAATTTTTTAATTGTTTATTAATTTCTTGCCACATGTGAAGTGTGTTTACTAAGCTGGCATGTTGGCAGTTAAATGAATCCACATACGCAGAATTAAATGATCTATTTTCCTCTAAATTTGTCTTTTTTTTTAGTTCCTCCAGATTTGTCTTTTTTTTTTGTTTTAGTTTTCTTAGGGTTCACAACAGGTGCAAGGAAAATTAGTTGGCTGTTAATTTTGTAGGAGGTGATGTAGAGAGGTGGCATGCTTTATTGTAAGATGTGATTCATTCAAAAGTTAAATTTATGTTAAAATGTTCCATGACTTTATTTTGTGTCAATGATGTTAATCATCAATATCCTCTGCAAGAAAAACAAAATTTTTCATTTCATGAAAAGGACATTTTTTAAAACTACAGGGAGCCACTGCAAAAGAGTCAAAGAGCCATATGAGGCTCCAGAGCCACAGGTTGTGGACCCCTGTGTTAGACTATTCTAAAGCGCTACAATCTTTTGTTTTAGATGGAAGATTAAAATTACACTCCAGGATCTTATGTATTAGACTACGTGTGTCTCGTTTTTTTTTTCCCAAAATAGTGTCCTGGAAAGTACGCTTCCATGAGTTTTTAAAGCATAAACTAGAAGCAGAGTAAGAAAGTTGAGGCGAGCATGGAGGATATTAAAAATACATTAGATAAAACGTTCTTCCTCTGTCATCCTTAACCTCTCTCCTCCTGTTTCTGTGAGAACTTATTGTGTTTTCTGCAGCAGAGGGGTCTGAGGTCCAGAGCCGAGTTCTCGGATGGACTAAATGAAAGTCATTTTGAAGCTGAGTCCGGTCTGGAGCTGCTCCTGCAGGGACGGTTGTTGAGGAGCTCTGGGTCCTGAGGCTGTGATGGTGAATGGATCTCACTCAGATAGGGATGGATGAGGCCGCATGCAGAGTCCCTGCAGCACGGCTACATCACCATTTGTTTTCATTACAGGGCTGCAAACAACTGCAGCAGATAGAGAGAGCACAGAGACTGTAACATAGAGGAGTGTGAGAAGAGCTGAGAGGAAAATGAGCGTCTGGCTTTTTACAAACTTTCTTTATTTCTAAAACAGCTGATTTACGTGTATATTGTATAAAAGATGAAACCCCTCATCTATGTCTTAACACAGAGATAAAAGCAGGAGGAAAGATGACGTAACTCCCTGCTCACCTCATACACACACACACAGCTCAGTCCATTTTTACCACCTCGCTGTGTTTCCTGTCCCAGGAGTTTCCCCGGGGCCAAAGTCAGCGACAGCGCGTTCTGCTCACAGTAATGTGTTTTGTCGTCTGCGGACAGGCTTTGTGATAGAGTTTCATCCTCCGGAGATCGAATACTTTTTTTTTTCTCATCCAGAGGCAGAGACACTTGAATACGAGAGGATCACAAGCGACAATTGTTTTATATCAGAACGACGCCACAAAACACGTTCACGCCTAAAGCAACATGTCGAGGACGGTCCCTGAGGTACTCCGGGGTTTTTTTTTTTATAAAAAAACTTTAAAATAGAATCCATTAAAAACATTTCTCATACTCATAAGTGTGTGGCATTATTTTGAAAGTTAGAGACACTAAAGAGGGTAGAACGGAGTGAAATAAATGGATCAAACTCAGTCCGAGCAATGATTTCTGGCTTAAAATCCACAATAATTTTGGTTCCCCCAGATTGGAAAAAACCCCAAATACAACTATTGGTTGGTTTTCATGCTAAGAAATAGCATGAAGAAAGCACCTATTTCCCTGATAATCCCATTTTGCATCACATATTATGATCAGGCAAATCTATTAAAATCAGACTTTTCCTTGATCACGTTTAAACTGCTTATCTTTAACCCTGTGGTGCATAGTGTTCACTGCAGTGGACATCCATTTTAAAGTTATTTACTCCTAAATTCAATGGTTCATGTGGTGGAAATTCATATTAGCCTGTATCAGGATATTTTTATTCTTCTTAGGACCTGAAAAAATGTTTTTTATTATTTTTTCCAAACATATGTATATTTTTAAAAAGTTATAGACAAATATTTAAGGGTGAAAAAGCTTATAAACTATAAATTATTCAGTGTTAAAATGGATGAAAGAGTTAAAATGTTTGCAAAGTTTTAAAAAAGATTATTCATGAAATTCAAAAAAAAAAAAAAGAAAAGAAAAGAAGTCAAACAAAAAATGTCATATTAAATTCACACTGTTTTATGTTGAATGCTCAGTAACAAATATTTGAAAAAAAAATGGAAAACTTCTTTTCATGCCTGAAGTCAACTCAACTCAACTTTATTTATAAAGTACTTTAAAAACAACCACAGTTGACACAAAGTGCTGTACATATAAGGACAAACATTCAAACAAAAACAAAAAAAAAGGTAAAACACTTAAGTTATTGTTTCATTATTTCAATGTTCCTAAAAATGATTTAAGGGCAATAAAAACAATAAGTAAAAACAAACAAAAAAAAACCACTAAAACAGAGCCGAGTCTCATGCTGGGTTAAAAGCCAAGGAATAAAAGTGGGTTTTAAGACGAGTTTTAAAAACAGACAGTGAGGGGGATTGTTTAATGTGGAGGGTAAGGTGGGGCAAGACCATTTAAAGATTTAAAAACAAATAAAATAATCTTAAAATGGACTCTAAAGTGCACAGGCAGCCAGTGGAGGGAGGCCAGAATAGGAGTGATGTGCTCCCTCTTAAGACAAATAAAAACACTCAAGGGAAAAATCCTGACACTGACTTTCATAATTCATGCATCAGAGGGTTAATGAGCAGCTCAAGTGCCTATTTGTAGAGTACATAATAAAGTTTTTCTTTAGTTTTTTGCAGACTTTCAAACTGCTCACAGCCCCTTTAAATCCAGGTGGTGACTTTTTGGGGCCAAGCAGTGTGTATAGTGTTTTTACTCACTTTTCCTCACTTCCGCAACGTTATTCCTCTCTCCCACGGCGTCCTTGACAATTACATACAAATTATGCCATGCCGTCACTTAGAGACTTCTAGGACAACTTTTCTCGCTGAGAAATTGGCAGCACTGCTCTTGTATCTGATCTGGAGTTGAGACTCAGCTGAACCACAATGGAGCAGAGCCAGTGTAAGTTGACACTTCAATCAGATACCCACTGATTTGTTCTGAGACTGCTGCTTTGTAAACACAGATATGATTACATACAAGTGAAAAAAAAATGCGATATCAAAGGTATAACTTCAGCTTGGATTAAAATTGAACCTTAAATATGTTTGTTTGAATTTGACCACTGTGTCACTCCACCTCAGAGCCTGAAACTCCCTCCAGTCATCAACAAACAGTTGCTTTCTAAGCAGCAGAGGCACAGAGCGGATACTACCTGCAGACTGTGACATGAATGTTAAGCAGCACATCGCCCTGGCAGCGTCTTGCTGATGAGTGAAGGTTAAAAACATCTGTTCTCTGAGTGGCAGACGGCGCCAACCCCAACCTGATTGGAAATGAACGAAAGCTGCTGAGTGGAGAGTTTCCAAAAATGAGGTGTGAATCCAGACGCAGCAAACCTGCAGAGAGCTACCCGGGCCAGTTGGGTTGATTTAAAACAACGTGTGAATTTGGCTGTAGTTTAGAAATGCTGCTCTCTTTTTAACTGACAAATGAGGGCGAACAAAACATGAATCTAACCGTGTGCTTGTGTTAAAATATGGAACAGGCTTTCTCTGGTGGTGCATTGTTTCCTGGAGTTTGGAGGGATGAAACTGAAACAGACTGAACAAAAATCTGCTCATTAACAGAAAACAGGACAACGTTACCTGATTGGGTCTCTGTAGAATAAAATCAGCATCAGAAGAAGGTTAAAATTTCAGGGCTGCAGACACTTTCTCTCAGCTTCATTCCTTCAGCTCAAGTTGCTGGTTGAACTGTCAACTATGACCAGCTGAAGGGAGAAGAAGTCTCCCTCTGGATATCTGGTTTCATTTATCTCGACATCTGCTGGCTCCTACAGAAGCCCAGAAGTATTCACTGTCACCCCTAGAGACCGTATCATGGTCAGATGATCGCTGAGTCCCAGAGCTGTGGAAATACAAATGATGAGGTGAAAAACAGACAAAAATGCAGTGGAATCAAAACTCATTCGACTCCAAAACTCACAAAATTTAGATTGGAATTCAGTTAAGTGGAAAAATTGATGATTCCAGTGTTTTCATGCTGATACCTGCTCCATAGCGTCCCCTAGCTTCTGAAAACTCAGTCCAGACACCCACTTTCACCTTCATGACTGACATTTTCTGTGCATAGCCATCATGCTGAGGCCTACAAAAAAAAGTCTCTAATTGACATGGTTAAATCTAGATAGGAAATTGGCAAGTTTTATCTAAATATTGGGTTTTTGATGATTCAAATGGTACATATTTGAGCGAACTCATCCAAAAGATATTTTTCTGATTGTCTTCAAATTTATTTTGTGTATGCCAGACACACAAATGATGAAAAGTTTTTGAAGTTATCCTTCCTCAATGGGCGTGGCCAAGACAGAAAGCCAAAGTTGATGATTTTTACCTTATTAACTATTATTTCCAAAGTTGGAGCTTTTTCAAACTCTACGCTACAATCTGTTTTCAATTTCAAATACATCATCATGGTTCACCTCCTAAAACATTTATAAGCTAACTTTTCTGCTATTGCAACAGCGCCACCCTTTGTAAATGGATGGTAGGCCTACTATCTGTCACATACATTGATTAGTCATTATGTTTTCAAGGGATTTTTTTAGGTTTTTTCATACCTGAGAGGACAAGACAGTAGACAGAGCAGGAAACAGGGACTAGAGTGGGGAAAATGGCTGTGACTCCATTTACTATTGGCTTTGATTAAGGTCACAGGAATAGCACCATCTAATGGACACAAGCTGTATTTACTGCCATAATATCCAAAAATGCCTTGACTCATCCTGATCTTTAATGATCTACCACATACATTCCTGCACATAAACTTTATAGAATTAACAGCCACACCTAGTGGTCAAAAGCAGAACTGCAATGTAGTAAATTGACCAAGTATGCTTGTCGTAGCGGCCTGGCTTTATCAACATTCATGTCTATTCGCTGAGGCAAATCCTACTGCATGTGGTAGCACTAAATGGTACCACATGTCCCAACACATTTGGAGCTTTAGAGTGCGGTCACACTGGTTATTCAAACCGTGCTGTACTCTCGCACGATTCATCCCCCCGCAGTGCCGCTTGCCTGCAGGACAGTATGGTCACACTACTACAACATGAACCAGACTTTATCATGAATGCCAACACACACATGACCGCCGACATCACTATGAAGTGTCTGTTTACAAGACCCGGTTTCATTAGTCAGCAGATGAGAGAATATGGAGAACATTGTTACAACTTCACTCACTTTTTAGCTTCTGTTAAGTTGTTTTGGACCAACACAGCCTTACACCCTGCCATTGTTTAATCTGATTATTGAGAGGAACAGTCACGGCTATCATAAGTCATGCATCATGTAGGCACTCATGCATGAATCGAGCTGTGGCTTGGCCTACCTCCCACAATTGTGCCAAGTCGGGGATGTGGGCTGTGCTTAGACACGGTTTACTTGTGGTCACACTGACCAAAAAAGCTGGACTTTACGTTTAAAGTGTGCCCAAGCACAGCACGACTGGACAGTGTGACAGCACCCTTAATACATATTTAATATTAAAGCTCCTGTAATAATACATGTTGGTTTGGCGCCCTCTCTGGGCATACCTGCATCATGCCCTGGACTTGCGTAAGTAGTGATTTTTAACTAAAGATCAAATCACTCTTCTTTTTCAACAATCAAATGTATCTCAAAAATGTTTTATTTACTGCATTGCTGTTGATTTCATCCGACACCTACCCCCTGGCAGCAGGATTTAGCTTTAGAAATAACTCTCAAGAAATAAAATATCTTTGCGTTATCTTGTTTGGTTTGTTGCTCATATTAAAGCAGTTATTTTAAACGGTTTTATAGTGAGTTAAAAAAATCCTAGCATGAGCTTTAAATCAGAGGAGAACAGATGAATTATTGCCAAATCCAGTTGACAAAGAGTTTTGGCACCGTGTCGTTTGTCATCATGAACAACAACCAAGGCCACATATGAGATGTCCCACGTCTGACAACAGCAGTCGCCTTCATGATGTGTCATTGAGAAACGACCATGATGGAGTGAAAGAAGAGAAATGTTGGTGAGAAATAGCCGACACACTTCAGTAACGCTGTGAGTTACAGCCGTCAGCATTTCCAGGTGATGTTCAGCTCAGCTGCTCTTCTCTCCAAGGTTGTTGTGTGTGTCAGTCCTTGGATGAATCAGAGCATAAATTCATCACTCCTTGATTATCTGATCTGACCATGACAACGAGTATAAAGTCAGTGGGCCTCATTCAGGAATAAATGCGTAGAAACGTTCTTACTCCCCGCACGAAATGAGAAACTACGCAAAATCACCGTCGGATTCATGACACGTGCGCACCAGCCATTTTTTTTCGCTGCACCGTGTGTATATTAATGAATCAGAATCATTCTAAATCGACAGGCGCGTTCCCGTATCCCGAAATTAACATAAACCACACCTCAATTCATCTATATAAGGACATCTGTTCAGAGCTTCAGGAGGAGGAGCGGTCTTCCTTTACGTCTGTGTTGTCAGTGTCAACCTCACAGCTCGTTCTCTCTGTATTTCACCAGAGACTCGTCAGCAGACGCGCGTCCTGACCGGGGAGGAGATAAATGATCAGCTGACTCTCCTGGTGCTGTTAGGTAGATCGTATCGTGTATCCGTAACATAAATGACACATTAAAACTGCTGCTGGATATTTTTGCAAACAGGTAAATGAATCTGAGTGAACAGCTGAGCTGTGTGTGTGTCATTCGCACAGAAAATGTTAAAAATCATAAGAAGACGCAAATTATTTTACGTCTTCATTCAGTTTGCACAACTTTATGAAACTGTTTGTCAGAGCAGTCGACGATTTAATCAACATAATATAATGTGACATTCTGATATGCACATGATTATATTTTTGATCTAAACTTAGTATTTAATTTAAGATTCAATATTATAAGCATGATGAGGATGAAAATGTGTCAGTTTCATGGTTATTTAATAAATTTAGCCAATGCGCAATTTTTAATTAATGAATTCTATTTAAGGCTTTTTTATTTTACTGAAAGTAGTTTTAAAATGTTATGTTTTTAGTGAAAAGAGTCTGTGTTTTTAGTTTTTTAGGAGGCTGATCATTCATTATTTGTGCGTACGCATGGTCTGAGGCAGTTCTAAATTTGTTTGCAAAGTAAGAAGAAATTCAGGTAAGAAAACTTTGATGAATCACAGGTTTGTGCGTCAAACGTTCGTACGCATGGTTTAGGCACAAATTTGTGCGTACGAACGTTTTGTGAATGAGGCCCAGTGTGTTCTGACTTCTGTGTTACATGAATTATACACAACTGCTCCTCTTTTCTCTCACTTATTTCGCTTCTGTCAGAAAATTAACAACTGAATCCTGAACATTAAAACCATCTTACAGTAGATTTCTTCTCTGGACTGAAACCACTCACTGCTGCACGAGCGTCTGCACAGATCTCAACTGAAATCAGAATTAAAGCCTGCAGCTTAACTTATTTACCATGACAGTATGCAGAACTACAGGCGTAGATATGATTGATTGACTTGGGCTTATCCTTTCAAGTGCCCGGCCATTTATGAATCTCAAATATTGGCTGATTTCACGGATAACTCTGACGCCCGGACTCCACGTCACGCTCAGCTTTATCTCTCTCTGTGGATTTGAGCCTCTGCAGGTCAAAAACCTCCAGCAGCAGTTGATGAAATTTCATGAAAGAACAACAAGGAGTTAGTCACAGCGGCTATACTGGGACACGTGGGAAAGTGGACGTGTCCCCCCCTCTTCCGTTAGCTCATACGGTCTCAGTGTGAGAGAGGGACCCCCCAGATGTCTCATTAGGTATATCATTAGGGAGACAGCTGGAAGGGGGTGCAGACAGCTGACACGGGGCTGCAGGGGCAGGATTAGCTGGGACTTCTTGGAAAGATGGGGGTATATTCAGATCTCATGTCCTGTGTTTCAGGCTCTCATGTGATATCCTGCAGAGTATTTAGAACATTTCAGACCCTGAAGCTACAGATGATGAAATCTTCTTTAACACACCAATCAGGTCACTTCTTGAACTCAAGCTACCACCCCATCGAAACGCAAATTCAACTCATTTTTTGGTTACTTTCCACCTCAGACCTCAGAAACTTCAGTGAAAGAGCTGTTGCCTCAAAGTCTGATCATTTTTTCAAAGTTTGAATAAACTTACAACACTAAAAAGGTTGAGGATATTCCTTTTTGATGCTCCTCATGCAGCTGCAGTGCTAACAAATCCCAAAGTTGGCTTAAAACTTTTGGACTCACCGCACAAAGCAAAAAGTTAATACTTAAGAATAGAAGAAGCTTTGGATGGAATTAAGTTTAAAAAAGATTTATTAACCCTTTAGGCGCCACAGCTTTTTTAAAATAAATATTCAGTTTTGAAATCACTACTATAAAAGGTCGTAGCTCCAAAGTGGTTGGAGATAAAGTCATACTGTAAATACGAAAAATCATCAGTATGATCCAAAGTTTGTGATGGGGGTTAAGTCACTGAAGTACAGAACATCTGTAAACATCTGTAAAAGTATAGCAGCAGATGCAGCTTCTGTCACGTCTGCTGCTGTTTCTGCGTTACTTTAAGAGTCTGGGTTAGCTATTACTTGACAAAATACTTTGTCAATGTTGAACAGACCTCTTGCTAAGATTAACTTTCTTGCTCTCTGTTATGTTTCCAATCTCCTCAGCCAGGGGGCGGTCTCAGACTGTACAAACTTCAAAACTTTGAATGGAAACACGCCCACAAATATTGCTCAGATTGAGGTCACAGATGTCCGCCATCCCCTGGTGTGAAGTACTAACTACATGAGGTACCATATTTGCAGCTATGGCTTATTAATATTATGCTTGTTACAATTTTGCGACCTCGGCACCTAAAGGGTTAAGAAATATCACAAAGTCATGACCAGTCTCTGGTTGGCAGAAGGGAAGTAGTTAGCTGTGTCAGACTACTTTTACAGACTTGTTTCCACCTCTTCTTGTTGTAGAAAAGTGAAGCCAAATAGCTTCTGAGGGTTGTTGATGTCAGTTTGTCTGCACACCATGTAGTTAGCGATCGTAGCCTGATGTCCCGCCCCTCTTACTAACAAAAAACACCTGTAACTCTTTGTGACTTGAACCTGCGTTTTAGCCAACCTTAAGCACAAACTTTCAATAATGCCTTCCTGAGTGGATTTTTCTGAAACACTGTTTCCACTGTCTGTCAAAGCTGGTGTATAAGGGTGAAACACTGATGTCTTGCTCAGCTCCGGGCATGTGCATCAAACCTACTCAGTGCCGGGCAGGAACAGAGCAACAACAACAACAACAGCGACCTACAGTTTTGTTTTTCTGCTGCTGAATCTACTGACTGTCTTCTACCAGAATGTGAATTTATGCACTATTTCTGCAATTAGAGAAGAAGATTTTAATATAAACTCCAGATGATCAGCTCACCTCTTCTTCAGCCTGTAAACTGTTCATGTATATGGCTTCCACAGTTATATCGCCATCTTCAGGCCTAACATGCATACTACATTGGTTCAAGTCCCTCAGCATTTCCGTGCTAAAACAGATTTTTTTCATTGCGTTTTCATGCATTTTAGGGGGAGATGCTGTGTTGTTGATGAATGGGGTTATAGATGTTGTTGTGTGAATGGGGCGAGAGCTGCATGTTTTTTTTTTCACTTTGGGCGCTGTCATGTTGTCCATCTTGTTTTAATTTCTAAAGTGATAGTCAATGAGTCGCAATGTGCAGGAGAGACTATGAAGTGTGCAAGCTAGAAACATAAGTAACAGCCTGTGACTTCTAACACTCTGAAGGGCAGAGATAGATTCACATTTCTCCAGAAACCTCTTTGGGTTTTGGTGAGAAATTGACTTTAAACCATATATTTATGCTGAAGAAACCTCACTGGGCTCTTTAAAGTGCAGTACTTGGGCATTTGTACTCCTCCAGTGGACAGATTGAGCCCGATTCCTCAGAAAGCACAGCCCGGCCTCTTGCTATCACTGCTGTATTAATGCAAAGACCTGTGGGGGAATAAGTCTTGCATTCATTGGAGACGGGATTAAGGGAAGTCAGGGTGGAGAAATTAGGCGTGAAGAAGTACAGTGTGATAAATGAAGAGGCTGGGTAAATACTTCCAGGCAGGCTCTAACTCTCACTGAGGACTCCATACTTCAGCCGTTAATGTGCTCTGCATTGACTCAGGGATCACTCACGCCTAAATTATAGGTTTGCTTTTGCTCAGTGTGGAAATTAATGACGTAGCGAGTTGCAGTCAGGGCATTTGTCACCGATGATTCATTTACAGGGTGATATGGTTTTCACATTAAAACATGAAAAGTTTCTGTAACGCCACTTCAGCTGCACACCACAGCGATAAAAGACTTTGTTTAACGTCGAGTGAAATATGCATTCTGGGGTCTCTTACGGCTCAATCTAAAGGTTTCAGTTTCATTGCTGAAGCTTTACAGTTGTAAAAATGTCACGAATCCTAATTTTATCCTGTGCATTTTACTGAAATGAGAAAAGTGAAACAGGTCAGAAGAGGAAATCATGTAAACTCTGAACCATCCAGAATGTCAGCACATTTTAGACCTTTTTCTTCCATGTAGTGTTTAACAGCATAAAACTGTCACCATGAGCAATGCAAGGAATAATCAAGCATTTCTAATCATATCTGTAGGAAGAAGTGTTGAAAAATATGTGCAACAGTGCCCTCTTTGGGGCCAAAACACGCTCAAAAGTGGAGCAAAATGCTTGTCAAAGTTCCCTCTCAGGCGCCAGAATATGCTAAAGTGCTTTACTGGGCGCCAAACTTGCACTAGAGTGTTTTCTTGGGATCCAAAACACATGCTTAAGTTTTCTCTTGGTTGGCAAATCCCTGTAGTCTGCCCTTTTGGATGGTTAAAACATGATAAACTACCCTCCTGGGAGCCAAATGCGTGCTGTTTGTGCCTTTTCTCCTTTCGCCCCGTCCTTCAAAATCTCTGTGCACACCACTGGGGTGGAGACATGGTGACAGTTAGCCCGAGGGGCTGGAGGATGGTCTGGGGAAGCTTATTCATCAATATCAGGCTTATAAACTCATGCACTGATGAACTGAGCTCTGTAGGTGGCAGCGGTTTCTCTTTGGATGAGAGATCAGCAAAAATTACGAGAAGAGACGACAGAGAGACGACAGAGAGACAATAGCAGACGATGCCAGTCTGAAAAGTTCTGGAGTATGTGTTGTGGTTGTGTGTGCGAGACAGCAGAGATTATGGAGAGGATCAAAGGCTGGAGCTTCACAGACGAGCGCTAAAAAGTAATCAAAGCTCATTTTCTCCTTTTCTTGATTTTGGTGAAACTAGCCTGTGTTCTACTGCTGATTACAAAAGAACTTAAAAAAATAGAAGCAAACTTTTTCCTCAATGATATTAGAGTCTACTCTTCTTTTGCTAGTTTACACAGCCATGAAATTTAATATTCTGTGGGTCTTCAAACGGGTCAGAATGTTTTAAAACGAGTGGGAGCCGATGGGTTGAAAAGTACATGTGATTGAAAATAAGCCTGATTTTGTTTCAGTTTATGAGAATGTCCATTCTTTGATACAGTTACCAAAATCCATCTGAATTAACACATTTTTGCAAAATATTGATGTGTGATAAGAATACAACCAATTGTGATTAATTGATCAGAGAGTGTCTAGTGTATTAGATGATTTTTCTAATAGAGTTCCATCTCTTATATATACATATATAGTTGTAGCTTATTTCTGCAGCTGTTTGTGGGTTAATATAGCACACTCAGGCTCTTAAGGGTCATTCATTCAGGCCCCAAAGAGCTCATACCTACGAGATACAGAAAATAGATTTTTGTGAATTTGACTTTTTCACCGTAATTTTTTTTTCTTGCTTAAAAGTAGAATTGAATTAACTGATTAAATATAACAACTTAGCATAGCATGTCACCGATTAACCAACATCGGCCATTATTTAGTCAATGTATAAACTTTTTTTTCATCTAATATAAGACTATAATACAGTGTTTTTATGTTGTGTAAGTTGCATCTTTGTTAAACAACAATATATGCAACTGTTAACTCACATGTCCACCATTAATTAAAGTCTACTATACAGAGTCTCACTTCACTTCATAATACCATCCAGGATTAACCTGAGTTGATAAATTCACGAGTTAAAGTCTCCATTAAAATGATTTTGGAAACATTTAAAGTATTTTGTTGTAATTTTATTCATTGCATGTTTTGAAAGTAGCTACATTCTTACTTGAAATCTAGTTTAGTCCCTTGCATTAAATGGAAGATAGAACTTTTTCAGTAGCTAGCAAATATGACTAATTGATAATACTTCAATGTTTTTGGGAACGGGCCTTTTAAAAACACCTCCCATTAGCTGAAGTTCATTGTTTTAATTTTTTGTGTTCTGCTCCTTTGTCTTGAATCATATTTTGGCTATTATAACAATTTGTATTCGTGTACAGTATATATCCTGTGTATATCAGTGTTCTTGCTTTACGTATCAGCTGATATATGGGATATTAGCCAGTTTATTGGATATCAGCTTTTTTTTTGCCTCCAGTATTGGTATTTGCATCGGCCCCATAAATCCCATATCAGTCGGGCTCTAAGTCAAACTTTCAAAAGTCAAGATACTATAACAGTTTTATCAAGTAAGTGCATCTATCCATCAAACTGTGTCAGCTTGGTTTAAATCAAATCTATAACAGCTTGAGGGACCTGAAAAGAGGAATGATCTAACATTTTCCAAAGCTCAGCAAAGGGGGAAAATGGATTCTCAGAAATTTTAACAACGGTATGTAAAAATTGTAAAACACCCACTCAACCATATTCAGCATCTGTAGTTATTTACTACATTTTACTACAAACACATCAATTATTTAGGAACGTGAAGTTGATGAAACTGAACTCTATCTATTTCAGACTCATCACTTTCCAGAAAGCTCATCTTGGTCTCTGTCCACTTCTGTTTCCCTCCTGGAGAAACGCATGTGAGGAACATGAGAGTGTGATAATTGTAAGAACAGCACTCAGGGGCCTGAGGGTTGGGGTTTACATTCTTGGGGTATTGCATTTTGCTGCACTTATGCTCCCTCAACAATGTCGTGCCTCATCGGGGCCACAATCCTCAGCGACCGCAGGGCCGAGCGGGGCGACAGCTGCCAGGCCAGAAAAACAACGGACGCCATTTTACTCCATGTGAACGTCGCAGAAATTCCTGGAATGGCCGTGATTGTAACGCGGGCCTATAGGGTTACATAATGAGTGTGCTTCATAAACATAATCTCTGCTTCCTTTTTGCTTCCTCTTCCCTGGATTTCACCTTCTCACGACCTGCTCACGTTAACGCTCTTCACACCCCCACACCCCCTGCTGAGTTTGACATCTTCCCCACAGAGCCGAGCTTTCACAGCTGTGATTTTTCCACAGAGCATTGTTGTGATGTTTTATTGCTCATACTGCTTCATGAAACAGTAAATATTGATAATCTGTCAGGTTCCTACCTGAATTATGATCAAGACATTTTAATTTAACCGTACAGACCATGAAAATGAACTTTTTAACCATCATCTCAGTACAAATGATGCCTTCTTATGGCTTAGCACACACTCAAGGCTAGCAACTGAAAACAAGCTGCTTTATCACACCTTACGTTTTGATTTTCAAAATTATGGAGGTTTTTCTTTAGAAGAACACTCCTTAGGAATACACTTGATTCTGCCGAAGTAATTCTTTGCCGTCACTATTCAAAGGCTCCTTAGCTTTAATGAAAGCTAAAAAAATGAAAACACCTGCAGTACCTTGAGTGTCCACTGGAGGCTGCCCCCAAAAGCCAAGGAATCCCCATTGACACCTATGTTAAAATTCCTAATTTAAAAGCTGAATAAAACCTGTTTACAACCTGCTACAGTAACAAGATTTTGGAATGATTAGCCACACTAGTATACACACTGAAAAAAGGTATGATTGTCTTGAATGAGTTATTAATTTTAAAGATGTTAAAGCATGATTATTCAGAGGTTTCAGTCAGAATTTTGAGACTAAAGTCAGAATCCATAGGCTCGTTTCCGCAGAAAAAACTAATCTAAAAAAATGGGAGTGTTGAAAAATTTCCGTGGCCATTTTAAGTTGAAATCATTAAGTTAAAAGTTGAACAATAAGATTAAGAATCAAAATTCTGGCTTCTTAACTCAGAATTTTGCATTTATAGCTTAAGACTTTTCTCCATAGTTAAGTCTTTATAATCTCAAAATTTCATCTTGATTGTCTTGAAATTTTGACTTCTTAATCATAAAAATTTTACTTTTTATCTCATCGTATCAACTTTCTTTACATAATTTTGACTATTAAACTCAAGATTTTGTCTGAGCCGTCGCAGAAATTTTACTTGTGTTAAAATTCGACCCTTCATCTCAAAATTTTATTTTGTTTTTTTTTTTTTAATTCTGATTTCTTAAACTTGAATACTTACATTTCAATCTAAAAATCTTGACATTTTTTCTTATTATTTTCACTAAATACCCCAAATTATGACTTCATTGTCTTAAAATTTTTAATTTTTTCCTTCCTTGTTTTGACTTTTTCAACTCAGAATTTTGAGATTTTTCTTAATATGGGCCATAAAAATTCTCAACAAGGCAAAGTTTTCTTATATATATGATTGGCTGAAATGGGATTCCATAGAATTCTGAGATTCAAGTTAGAATCTTGACTTTAATTTCAGGATCCTGACTTTTCAGAATTGTAATAGAAATATTGGACCCAAATATATATGTTTTTTACCATCTTCAATCTTCAGTACAACCCTGATGTTAAGTCAGCCAAAGTCCATCGTTGGGTCTGAAGTGCCTCTCCAGAAACAAATGTTTGACGCCGGTGAGACTGTGTCCATGTTTGTGTTGTTTGCCTGTGGTCCTCCACTTTGTTTTTCCTGACCTCCCAGTCTCTTGTTTATTGCCTGTGGTCGATTGTCGTGCAGTTTAGGAATTACCGTTGTTTCCATTTAGATTACAAGTCAACCCAGGTCAAGTGCTTGCAACACTGTCATAATGTTCTGATCTATAGGTGTGGTTTTCTTTTGTCTGAGACTTTCCCCAATACGAGCTCTGATTTCTTAGCTTTGGCTCCATGTGTCACGTCATAAAAGCGAGATGTGAGAATCTTTGGTTGAACTTCAGACCCAGCACAGAACATTTTATGGTTACATTTTTAAACATTTGAGCAGGAATCATAAAGGCTGTTTGCCAAATATTTGGACAGAGAATGTAAAACTCAGAGTTCTGTTTAAGATTGAGT